>BGPR01037475.1:0-15116 GCA_013235015.1 Araneus ventricosus
TTTATGCTTCGTTCAGTTACGTATTGCTCGTTCTGCTGAAGATGGACACTCTTCCATGAATCCTGTCTTTATTCTTTTTTATATTTCTTTTTTCATTTTTTATGCTGCATTTCTGTATTTTGTGTATAGGTCAGTGTGTTCATTCAGGCATCGAACGAGGTGTACCTTCTGGTCACTGCGCGTTCTGCATGAATGGACACTCTTCCTAGATCCTGTCTTTATACTTTTTTTAATTTTCTTTTTTTTCATTTTTATGTTGCATTTCTGTATTTTGTGTATGAGGTCAGTGTGTTCATTCAGGAGCATCAGACGAGGTGTCCTTTCTGGTCACTGCGCGTTCTGCATGAATGGACACTCTTCCATGAATCCTGTCTTTTATTCTTTTTATATTTCTTTTTTTCATTTTTATGCTGCATTTCTGTATTTTTGTGTATAGGTCAGTGTGTTCATTCAGAGCATCAGACGAGGTGTACCTTTCTGGTCACTCGCGTTCTGCATGAATGGACACCTTTCAATCCTGTCTTTTATTCTTTTTTATATTTCTTTTTTTCATTTTATGTTGCATTTCTGTATTTTGTGTATGGGTGTGTGTTCATTCAGAGCATCGAGACGGGTGTACCTTTCTGGTCACTGCGCGTTCTGCATGAATGGACATCCCTGATCCTGTCTTTATTCTTTTTTTATATTTCTTTTTTTCATTTTTTATGCTGCATTTCTGTATTTTGTGTATAGGTCAGTGTGTTCATTCAGGCATCGAAGACGGGTGTACCTTTCTGGTCACTGCGTTCTGCATGAATGGACACCTTTTCAATCCTGTCTTTTATTCTTTTTTATATTTTCTTTTTTTCATTTTTTATGCTGCATTTCTGTATTTTGTGTATGAGTCGGTGTGTTCATTCAGGCATCGACGGGGTGTACCTTTCTGGTCACTGCGCGTTCTGCATGAATGGACACTCTTCTAGTCCTGTCTTTTATTCTTTTTATATTTCTTTTTTTTCATTTTTATTTGCATTTCTGTATTTTGTGTATGGTCAGTGTGTTCATGGCATCGAACGAGGTGTACCTTTCTGGTCACTGCGCGTTCTGCATGAATGACACTCTTCTAATCCTGTCTTTTATTCTTTTTTATATTTCTTTTTTTCATTTTTATGCTGCATTTCTGTATTTTGTGTATGGGTCGTGTGTTCATTCCAATCAGACGAGGGTACCTTTCTGTCACTGCGCGTCTGCATGAATGGACACTCTTCCTCGTCCTGTCTTTTATTCTTTTTTATATTTCTTTTTTCATTTTTTATGTTGCATTTCTGTATTTTGTGTATAGGTCAGTGTGTTCATTCAGGCATCGAACGAGGTGTACCTTTCTGGTCACTGCGTTCTGCATGAATGGACACTCTTCATCCTGTCTTTTATTCTTTTTATTTTCTTTTTTTTTCATTTTTTATGTGCATTTCTGTATTTTGTGTATAGGTCGTGTGTTCATTCAGAGCATCGAACGAGTGTGCCTTTCTGGTCACTCGCGTTCTGCATGAATGGACACTCTTCCTCGAATCCTGTCTTTTATTCTTTTTTATATTTCTTTTTTCATTTTTTATGCTGCATTTCTGTATTTTGTGTATGGGTCAGTGTGTTTCATTCAGAGCATCGAACGAGGTGTACCTTTCGGTCACTGCGCGTTCTGCATGATGGACACCTTTCTGATCCTGTCTTTTATTCTTTTTTATATTTCTTTTTTTCATTTTTATGTTGCATTTCTGTATTTTGTGTATGGTCAGTGTGTTACTTCAGAGCTCAGTGAGGGTGTCCTTTCTGGTCACTGCGCGTTCTGCATGAATGGACACTCTTTCCTAGTCCTGTCTTTTATTCTTTTTTATATTTCTTTTTTTTCATTTTTATGCTGCATTTCTGTATTTTGTGTATAGGGTCAGTGTGTTCATTCAGAGCTGAACGAGGTGTACCTTTCTGGTCACTGCGCGTTCTGCATGAATGGACCACTTTCAATCTGTCTTTTTATTTTCTTTTATATTTCTTTTTTCTTTTTTGTCTTGCTTTTCTGTTTTTTGTGTATAGTCAGTGTGTTCTATTCAGATCAGACAGGTGTCCTTTCTGGTCTGCGCGTTCTAATGAATGGACACTCTTCTGATCCTGTCTTTTATTCTTTTTTTATTTCTTTTTTTCATTTTTTTCTGCATTTCTGTTTTTGTGTATAGGTCAGTGTGTTCATTCAGAGCATCAGACGAGGTGTACCTTTCTGGTCACTGCGTTCTGCATGAATGGACACTCTTCACTGATCCTGTCTTTTATTCTTTTTTTATATTTCTTTTTTTCATTTTTATGCTGCATTTCTGTATTTTGTGTATAGGTCAGTGTGTTCATTCAGAGCATCGAAGAGGGTACCTTTCTGGTCACTGCGCGTCTGCATGAATGGCACTCTTTCTGATCCTGTCTTTATTTTTTTTTATTTCTTTTTTTTTCATTTTATGTTGCATTTCTGTATTTTGTGTATGGTCAGTGTGTTCATTCAGGCAGCAGAACGGGTGTACCTTTCTGGTCACTGCGTTCTGCATGAATGGACACTCTTTCCTCGTCCTGTCTTTTATTCTTTTTTATATTTCTTTTTTTTTCATTTTTATGCTGCATTTCTGTATTTTGTGTATAGGTCGTGTGTTCATTCAGGCATCGAACGGGGTGTACCTTTCTGGTCACTGCGCGTTCTGCATGAATGACACATCCCAGTCTCTTTTATTCTTTTTTATATTTCTTTTTTTTCATTTTTATGTTGCATTTCTGTATTTTGTGTATAGGTCAGTGTGTTCATTCAGAGCATCAGAACGGGTAGTCTTTCTGGTCACTGCGCGTTCTGCATGAATGAACCTCTTCTCCTGTCTTTTATTCTTTTTTATATTTCTTTTTTTCATTTTTTATGCTGCATTTCTGTATTTTGTGTATAGGTCAGTGTGTTCATTCAGAGCATCGAACGAGGTGTACCTTTCTGGTCACTGCGCGTTCTGCATGAATGGACACTCTTCCTGTCTGTCTTTTATTCTTTTTATATTTCTTTTTTCATTTTTTTATGCTGCATTTCTGTATTTTGTGTATAGGTCAGTGTGTTCATTCAGAGCATCGAACGAGGTGTACCTTTCTGGTCACTGCGCGTTCTGCATGAATGGACACTCTTCCTAGTCCTGTCTTTTATTCTTTTTTATATTTTTTTTTTTCATTTTTATGCTGCATTTCTGTATTTTGTGTATAGGTCAGTGTGTTCATTCAGAGCATCGAACGAGGTGTACCTTTCTGGTCACTGCGCGTTCTGCATGAATGGACACTCTTCCTTAGTCCTGTCTTTTATACTTTTTTAAATTTCTTTTTTTTCATTTTTATGTTGCATTTCTGTATTTTGTGTATAGGTCGTGTGTTCATTCAGGCATCAGACGGGGTGTACCTTTCTGGTCACTGCGCGTTCTGCATGAATGGACACTCTTCTAATCCTGTCTTTTATTTTTTTTATATTTCTTTTTTTCATTTTTATGCATTTCTGTATTTTGTGTATAGGTCGTGTGTTCATTCAGAGCATCAGACGAGGTGTACCTTTCTGGTCACTGCGCGTTCTGCATGAATGGACACCTTTCTACCCTGTCTTTTATTCTTTTTTATTTCTTTTTTTCATTTTTATGTGCATTTCTGTATTTTGTGTATAGGTCAGTGTGTTCATTCAGAGCATCGAACAGGGTGTACCTTTCTGGTCACTGCGCTTCTGCATGAATGGACACTCTTCCTTAGTCCTGTCTTTTATTCTTTTTATATTTCTTTTTTTCATTTTTTATGTGCATTTCTGTATTTTGTGTATAGGTCAGTGTGTTCATTCAGAGCATCAGAGGTGTACCTTTCTGGTCACTGCGCGTTCTGCATGAATGGACACTCTTCTTCCTGTCTTTTATTCTTTTTTATATTTCTTTTTTTCATTTTTTATGCTGCATTTCTGTATTTTGTGTATAGGTCAGTGTGTTCATTCAGAGCATCGAACGAGGTGTACCTTTCTGGTCACTGCGTTCTGCATGAATGGACACTCTTCCTTAGTCCTGTCTTTTATCTTTTTTATATTTCTTTTTTTCATTTTTATGTTGCATTTCTGTTTTGTGTATGGGTCAGTGTGTTCATTCAGGGCATCAGACGAGGTGTACCTTTCTGGTCACTGCGCGTTCTGCATGAATGGACACTCTTCTTAGTCCTGTCTTTTATTCTTTTTTATATTTCTTTTTTTCATTTTTATGCTCATTTCTGTATTTTGTGTATAGGTCAGTGTGTTCATTCAGAGCATCGAACGAGGTGTACCTTTCTGGTCACTGCGCGTTCTGCATGAATGGACACTCTTCCTAGTCCTGTCTTTTATTCTTTTTTATATTTCTTTTTTTCATTTTTATGTTGCATTTCTGTATTTTGTGTATAGGTCAGTGTGTTCATTCAGAGCATCGAACGAGTTGACTTTCTGGTCACTGCGTTCTGCATGAATGGCACTCTTTCCTTGTCTCTTTTTTATTCTTTTTTATATTTCTTTTCATTTTTTATGCTGCATTTCTGTATTTTGTGTATGGGTCGTGTGTTCATTCAGGAGCATCAGACAGGGTGTACCTTTCTGGTCACTCGCGTTCTGCATGAAGGACACTCTATCCTGTCTTTATTCTTTTTTATATTTCTTTTTTTTTCATTTTTATGCTGCATTTCTGTATTTTGTGTATAGTCAGTGTGTTCATTCAGAGCATCGAACGAGGTGTACCTTTCTGGTCACTGCGCGTTCTGCATGAATGGACACTCTTTCCTCATCCTGTCTTTTATTCTTTTTTATATTTCTTTTTTTTCATTTTTATGTTGCATTTCTGTATTTTGTGTATAGGTCAGTGTGTTCATTCAGAGCATCAGACGGTGTACCTTTCTGGTCACTGCGCGTTCTGCATGAATGGACATCTTCCTCTTCAGTCCTGTCTTTTATTCTTTTTTATATTTCTTTTTTTCATTTTTTATGCTGCATTTCTGTATTTTGTGTATGGGTCAGTGTGTTCATTCAGGCAATCGAACGAGGGTACCTTTCTGGTCACTGCGCTCTGCATGAATGGCACTCTCTCTCGTCCTGTCTTTTTTTTTTTTTTTATATTTCTTTTTTTCATTTTTTATGTTGCATTTCTGTATTTTGTGTATAGGTCAGTGTGTTCATTCAGAGCACGAACGAGGTGTACTTTCTGGTCACTGCGTTCTGCATGAATGGACACTCTTTCCTAGTCCTGTCTTTTATTCTTTTTTATATTTCTTTTTTTTCATTTTATGCTGCATTTCTGTATTTTGTGTATAGGTCAGTGTGTTCATTCAGAGCATCGAACGAGGTGTACCTTTCTGGTCACTGCGCGTTCTGCATGAATGGACACCTCTTTCCTGTCTTTTTTATTCTTTTTATATTTCTTTTTTTCATTTTTTATGTTGCATTTCTGTATTTTGTGTATGAGTCAGTGTGTTCATTCAGAGCATCGAACGGGGTGTACCTTTCTGGTCACTGCGCGTTCTGCATGAATGGACTTTCTTCCCTGTCTTTATTCTTTTTATATTTCTTTTTTTCTTTTTTTTATGCTGCATTTCTGTATTTTGTGTATGGTCAGTGTGTTCATTCAGGCATCGAGAGGGTGTACCTTTCTGGTCACTCGCGTTCTGCATGAATGGACATCTTCTGTCCTGATCTTTTTTTATTCTTTTATATTTCTTTTTTTCATTTTTATGTGCATTCTGTATTTTGTGTATAGGTCGTGTGTTCATTCAGAGCATCAGACAGGGTGTACCTTTCTGGTCACTGCGTTCTGCTGAATGGACACTCTTTCCTAGTCCTGTCTTTTATTCTTTTTTATATTTCTTTTTTTTCATTTTTATGCTGCATTTCTGTATTTTGTGTATAGGTCAGTGTGTTCATTCAGAGCATCGAACGAGGTGTACCTTTCTGGTCACTGCGCGTTCTGCATGAATGGACACTCTTCCTGTCTTTTATCTTTTTAATTTCTTTTTTTTCATTTTTATGTTGCATTTCTGTATTTTGTGTATGGTCGGTGTGTTCATTCGAGGCATCGAACGGGGTGTACCTTTCTGGTCACTGCGTTCTGCATGATGAGCACTCCCTGTCCTGTCTTTTTTATTCTTTTTTATTTTTTTTTCTTTTGTGCATTTTTTGTATGGGTCAGTGTGTTCATTTCAGGCATCAGACAGGGTGTCCTTTCTGGTCACTGCGCGTTCTGCATGAATGAACACACTCTTCATCCTGTCTTTTTATTCTTTTTTATATTTCTTTTTTTCATTTTATGCTGCATTTCTGTATTTTGTGTATGGGTCAGTGTGTCATTCAGAGCATCGAACGAGGTGTACCTTTCTGGTCACTGCGCGTTCTGCATGAATGGACACTCTTCCTTAGTCCTGTCTTTTATTCTTTTTATATTTCTTTTTTCATTTTTATGCTGCATTTCTGTATTTTGTGTATAGGTCAGTGTGTTCATTCAGGGCATCAGACGAGGTGTACCTTTCTGGTCACTGCGCGTTCTGCATGAATGGACACTCTTCTTCATCTGTCTTTTATTCTTTTATATTTCTTTTTTTCATTTTATGCTGCATTTCTGTATTTTGCTGTATATGGGTCAGTGTGTTCATTCAGAGCATCGAACGAGGTGTGCCTGTGTGGTCACTGCGCGCTCTGCATGAATGGACACTCTTCTCTCGTCCTATCTTTTCTATATATTTTACATCTATTTTTTTTCAATTTTGTGTTGTATTCCTGAGTTCTGTGTATAGGTCAGTGTGTTCATTCAGAGAATCGAACGAGGTGTATCTTTGTGGTCACTGCGCGCTCTGCATGAATGGACACTCTTTCCTCGTCCTGTCTTTTTTATATATTTTTATATTTATTATGTTTGAATTTTATGTTGTATTTCTGTGTTCCATGTATTAGTCAGTGTGTTCATTGAGAGCATCGAACGAGGTGTGCCTATGTGGTCACTGCGCGCTCTGCATGCATGGACAGTCTTTCCCCATCCTGTTTTTTCTTCTTTTTTCATATGTATTTTGTTTGATTTTTATGTTGATTTTCTCTGTTCTGTGTATGAGTCAGTGTGTTAATTCAGAGCATCGAACGAGGTGTATCTTTGTGGTCACTGCGCGCTATGCATGAATGGACACTCTTTTCTCGTCCTATCTTTTCCTCATATTTTATATTTACATTGTTTATATTTTATGTTGAGTTTCTCTGTTCTGCGTATGGGTCAGTGTGTTGATTCAGAGCATCGAACGAGGTGTATCTTTGTGGTCACTGCGCGCTCTGCATGAATCGACACTCTTTCCTAATCCTGTCTTTTCTTCATATTTTATTTTTATTTCTTTTCAATTTTGAGTTGTATTTCTGTGTTCTGTTTATATGTGTATAGTTCAGTTTGTTCATTAAGAGCATCGAACGAAGTGTATCTTTGTGGTCACTGCGCGCTCTGCAAGTATGGACACTCTTCAATCGCCCTGTCTTTTATTTATTTTCATTTTTAATTTGTTTCAATTTCATGCTGTTTTCTCTGTTTTGTATATGGGTCAGTGTGTTCATTCAGAGCATCGAACGAGGTGTGCTTCTGTGGTCACTGCGCGCTGTGTATGAATGGACACTCTTTCCTCTTCCTGTCTTTTTTATATTTTTTTTATATTTATTATGTTTGAATTTTATGTTGTATTTCTGTGTTCTATGTATCAGTCAGTGTGTTCATTGAGAGCATCGAACGAGGTGTGCCTCTTTGGTCACTGCGCCCTCTGCATGCATGGACAGTCTTTCCTCATCCTGTCTTTTCTTCTTTTTTCATATTTATTTTGTTTGATTTTTATGTTGATTTTCTCTGTTCTGTGTATGGGTCAGTGTGTTGATTCAGATCATCGAACGAGGTGTATCTTTGTGGTCACTGCGCGCTGTGCATGAATGGACACTCTTTTCTCGTCCTCTCTTTTCTTCTTTTTTATATTTATTTTGTTTGAATTTTATGTTGAGTTTCTCTGTTCTGTGTATGGGTCAGTGTGTTCATTCAGAGCATCGAACGAGGTGTATCTTTGTGGTCACTGCGCGCTCTGCATGAATGGACACTCTTTCCTAATCTTGTCTTTTCTTCATATTTTATATTTATTTCGTTTCAATTTTGAGTTGTATTTCTGAGTTCTGTGTATAGGTCAGTGTGTTCATTCAGAGAATCGAACGAGGTGTATCTTTGTGGTCAATGCGCGCTTTGCATGAATGGACACCCTTTCCTCTTCCTGTCTTTTCTTTTCATTCATATTTATTTTGTTTGAATTTTATATTGCGTTTCTCTGTTCTGTGTATGAGTCAGTGTGTTCATTCAGAGCATCGAACGAAATGTATCTTTGTGGTCACTGCGCAGTCTGCATGAATGAACACTGTTTCCTCGTCCTCTGTCTTTTCTTCATATTTATATCTATTTTTTTACAACGTTTTTATTAACTCGCTTTCTTGTCTGTCTGTCTGTTCGGTACAAATCTTGCGATCGATTTTAAACTAACTTCCCGATGAGCTGGAGACTTGAAACTTGAAACATAGTTCAGAACTAGATGACAATGCATTATTAATTCGCTTTCTTCTCTGTCTGTCTGTCCGTTTGTCTGTCATTTCATGTTTTGTATGACGCATCCGCAGTACGTTTTTCTTTATATCTCGAAAACTATTAACATTACAGACTTGGTTCTTGGGTATATGGATGACCCATGGGATCATCGAAGCACCCCCATATTTTAGCCATATCTTTGCGCATGCGCAGTACGTTTTTCATTATATCTCGAAAACTATTAACATTACAGATTTGATTCTTGGGTATATGGATGACCGATGGGATCATCGAAGCACCCCCATATTTTAGCCATATCTTTGCGCATGCGCAGGACGTTTTTCATTATATCTCGAAAACTATTAACATTACAGACTTGGTTCTTGGGTATAAGGATGGCCCATGGGGCCATCGAAGCACCCCATATTTCAACCATATCTTTGCGCATGCGCAGTACGTTTTTTATTATATTTCAAATGTCTCTGCGACACATAACTTACTTTTTCAGGAAAATAACAATTTTTTATTTATGATCAGGTGAAGATAAACTGAAATAAACCTGAAATTTGCCACATGTCTCCGTCATAATCTCATCAAGATGTTTAAAATCGATTGCAAAATTTCACACACAGAAGACTAAAAAGCAGAAAATAATTATTTAAAAAAATCAAAATTTTAATAGACCACGTTTTTAAAAGGGACTAAAAAGTATAAAATGATTTCTTCTAGCCCCATACAGATTTATAATCCCATACAGATTTAAAACGAAAAACGTGGGGCGCATGCAATATTTAATAGTAAGGAGTGTAGGGAGTAGCTGTCGATGAGAAAACTCACACAACAGTTCATATCATTTCCATTGCAATAAAATTGTTAGTGACTGAAATAAACTATTTATACATCAATTATCTATTACATGCGCCCCACGTTTTTCGTTTTGAATCTGTATGGGTTTATAAATCTGTATGGGGCTAGAAGAAATTATTTTATACTTTTTAGTCCGTTTTAAAAACGTGGTCTATTAAAATTTTGATTTTTTAAAATAATTATTCAATTTTATGTTGTATTTCTGAGTTCTGTTTATATGTCAGCTTGTTCATTCAGAGCATCGAACGAGGTGTATCTTTGTGGTCAATGCGCGCTTTGCATGAATGGACACTCATTTCTCTTCCTGTCTTTTCTTTTTTTATATATTTTTTGTTTGAATTTTGTGTTTTTTCCTCTGTTCTGTGTATGGTTCAGTGTGTTCATTCAGAGCATCGAACGAGGTGTGCCTCTGTGGTAACTGCGATCTCTGCATGAATGGACACTCTTTCCACGTCCTGTCTTTCCTTCTTTTTTCATATTTATTTTGTTTGAATTTTATGTTGATTTTCTCTCTTCTGTGTTTGAGTCAGTGTGTTCATTCAGAGCATCGAACGAGGTGTGCCTCTGTGGTAACTGCGCTCTCTGCATGAATGGACACTCTTTCCTCGTAGTGTCTTTTCTTCTTTTTTCTTATTTATTTTGTTTGAATTTTATGTTGATTTTCTCTGTTCTGTGTATGAGTCAGTGTGTTCATTCAAAGCATCGAACGAAGTGTGCCTCTGTGGTAACTGCGCGCTCTGCATGAATGGACACTCTTTCCTCGTCAAGTCTTTCCTTCTTTTTTCATTTTTATTTTGTTTAAATTTTATGTTGATTATCTCTCTTCTGTGTATGAGTCAGTTTGTTCATTCAGAGCATCGAACGAGGTGTGCCTCTGTGGTAACTGCGCTCTCTGCATGAATGGACTCTCTTTCCTCGTAGTGTCTTTTCTTCTTTTTTCATATTTATTTTGTTTGAATTTTATGTTGATTTTCTCTGTTCTGTGTATAGGTAAGTGTGTTCATTCAGAGCATCGAACGAAGTGTGCCTCTGTGGTAACTGCGCGGTCTGCATGAATGAACACTCTTTCCTCGTTCTGTCTTTTCTTCTTTTTTCGTATTTATTTTGTTTGAATTTTATGTTGATTTTCTCTGTTCTGTGTATGAGTCAGTGTGTTCATTCAGAGCATCGAACGAGGTGTATCTTTGTGCTCACTGCGCGGTCTGCATGAGAGGACACTCTTTCCTCATCCTGTCTTTTCTTCTTTTTTCACATTTATTTTGTTTGAATTTTATGTTGATTTTCTCAGTTTTCTGTATGGGTCAGTGTTTCCATTCAGAGAATCGAACGAGGTGTGCCTGTGTGGTCACTGCGCGGTCTGCATGAATGGACACTCTTTCCTCGTCCTGTCTTTTCTTCATATTTCATATTTATTTTCTTTCAATTTTGTGTTGAATTTCTGAGTTCTGTGTATAAGTCAGTGTGTTCATTCAGAGCATCGAACGAGATTTGCCTCTGTGGTCACTGCGCGCTCTGCATGAATGGACACTCTATCCTCGTCCTGTCTTTTCTTCTTTTTTCATATTTATTTCTTTCAATTTTATGTTGATTTTCTCTGTTCTGTGTATGAGTCAGTGTGTTCATTCAGAGCATCGAACGATGTGTGCCTCTGTGGTAACTGCGCGCTATTAATGAATCTACACACTTTCCTCGTAGTGTCTTTTCTTCTTTTTTCTTATTTATTTTGTTTAAATTTTATGTTGTGCTTCCCTGTTCTGTGCATGGGTCAGTGTGTTCATTCAGAGCATCGAACGAGTTGTATCTTTGTGGTCACTGCGCGCTCTGCATGAAAGGACACTCTTTCGTCGTCCTGTCTTTTCTTCATATTTTATATTTATTTTGTTTCAATTTTGTGCTGTATATCTGAGTTCTCTGTATAGGTTAGTGTGTTCATTCAGAGCATCGATCGAGGTGTATCTTAGTGGTCACTGCTCGGTCTGCATGAATGAACACTCTTTCCTCATCCTGTCTTTTCTTTTTTTTGTATTTATTTTGTTTGAATTTTATGTTGATTTTCTCTCTTCTGTGTATGAGTCAGTGTGTTCATTCAGAGCATCGAACGAGGTGTCCTTCTGGTCACTGCGTTCTGCATGAATGGACACTCTTTCCTCGTCCTGTCTTTTCTTCTTTTTTCATATTTATTTTGTTTGAATTTTATGTTGATTTTCTCTCTTCTGTGTATGAGTCAGTGTGTTCATTAAGAGCATCGAAGGAGGTGTGCCTCTGTGGTAACTGCGCTCTCTGCATGAATGGACACTCTTTCCTCGTAGTGTCTTTTCTTCTTTTTTCTTATTTATTTTGTTTGAATTTTATGTTGTGTTTCCTGTTCTGTGTATGGGTCAGTGTTCTCATTCAGAGCATCGAACGAGGTGTATCTTTGTGGTCACTGAGCGGTCTGCATGAATGGACACTCTTTATTCGTCCTGTCTTTTCTACTTTTTCATATTTATTTTGTTTGAATTTTATGTTGATTTTCTCTGTTCTGTGTATAGGTCAGTGTGTTCATTTAGAGCATCGAACGAGGTGTATCTTTTTGGTCACTGCGCGCTCTTCGTGAATGGACACTCTTTCCTCGTCCTGTCTTTTCTTATTATTTTATATTTATTTTGTTTCAATTTTTAATTATATTTCTGAGTTCTGTGTATATGTGTATAGGTCAGTGTGTTCATTCAGAGCATCGAACGAGGTGTATCTTTGTGGTCACTGCGCGGTCTGCATGAATGGACACTCTTTCCTCGTCCTGTCTTTTCTTCTTTTTTCATATTTATTTGTTTCAATTTTATGTTGATTTTCTCTGTTCTGTGTATGAGTCAGTGTGCTCTTTCAGAGCATCGAACGAGGTGTATCTTTGTGGTCACTGCGCGCTCTGCGTGAATGGACACTCTTTCCTCGTCCTGTCTTATCTTATTATATTATATTTATTTTGTTTCAATTTTGTGTTGTATTTCTGAGTTCTGTGTATATGTGTATAGGTCAGTGTGTTCATTCAGAGCATCGAACGAGGTGTATCTTTGTGGTCACTGCGCGGTCTGCATGAATGGACACTCTTTCCTCGTCCTGTCTTTTCTTCTTTTTTTATATATATTTGGATTTTACTTTTCAATTAATTATGGTATACCTTCGCCAGCCGTTTCAGAACTCAATATGATTATTTCTTTAACAATGAAAAGTATTGTTTAGAATAGAAATTATCTAAAACAAACGATATGATTGTTGACTATGAACAATCTATTGTTCAAATTCTTTTTAAATACAGTTTTAAACAATGCGTTTTACATAATCTAAACAATATGTATAATCATTATTGCTAAAATGTTCCGAACAAAACATTTTTTCGAAGGTGGAGGTATTTTTTTAATTTGAGACGAAATCGAATCTTCTATTTCATCCTTTGTAGTCTGCAGATTTTCTTGTTAATACAGGTTAGTAATGAATAACTCAAGGCAATGATCCTTTTATAAATTACTTTGCAAAGGTTAAATTCGAGATGTTCGCTTAATTTTTATAGATTCTGCAGGTTCGTCATTAATTTTAAAATCTTTTTTTAGTTTTCCGAAAATTTGTGTGTATTCTTTTGTTACATTTAAATTTAATTTGTTTCCAAGGCATCTCAAAAGTAGCTCTTGTTTTTTCTTTAATTTATTGAAACGAACAAATTACATGATATCCGTTGATAATCAATCTGTTTTCCTTTCTTCCCCACATAATATTCCATTCTGCTTTACTTTCCAAAGTAAATAGTTCAGTAAAAAATAACTGGGATTTCCTGATTTAATTTCATGCGTTTATCACCTAAACACACATTTAAAACTGATAAAACCCACATATCCAAGGTTAATAATCACTAAAATTATGTTTTAAGAATATAATAAACCAAAATGAAAATGTAATTTAAATTTAGAAGTAAGTAGTTAGTAATTACGATAGAACAAACCTTCTGAATCTTTACCTAGATAGAATGTTGACAAATTCAGTTAAGGCCACCATTGCACCTTTAAGATTGATGTTGAGCAATTAGCGTTAACTCTCAAAAATATTTTTCATTTATATTTTTTTTTCTTATTTTAGCTGTAATCGCGTGTTGGATGTGGCATAAAATAGTACATTTTTATCACCAGACAACTGATCGAGGTGTATAAATGTGGTCACTGGCGCTTCCTGCATGAATGACACTCTTCCTGTTGTCTTTCTTCATATTTCATGATCTATTTTGTTTATTGTATTTTGAATTTGTGTATTGGTCAGGTTCATTCAGGCAATGAACGAGGTGCTGCCTCTGTGATCACTGCGATCTGCAGACTGGTATCCTCTTCCTCGTCCTGTCTTTCTTTTCTTCTTTTTCATATTTATTTTCGTTGTTTCTTATTTGTGTTTCCTGTTCTGTGTATTGTTTGTATATCCGAAATCGACAGCGAATTATCTTTGTTGTCTCTGCGAGTCTGAACATGAATGGACACTCATTCCCTATTCCGTCTTTCTTCTTTTTATATTTTTTGTATTCAATTATGTTGTGTCTCTCATCTCTGCGTATGGTTCAGTGTTTTTTTCATTCAGGCATCTGTTGAGCGAATTTCTTTGCTCACGTGCTGGTCTGCAATGAGAGTGACCTCTTTCCTCATCCGGTCTTTTCTTTTTTTTCATATTTTTTTATTTGGTTGTTGATTTTCTCAGTTTTTGATGGGTCAGTTTTTTTTCATCCGAGATCCGAACGAGGGCCTTTGTAGTCACTGCGCGCTTTAAATGAATGGACAAATTTCCCTGTCCTGTATTTTTTGGTCACTTTACTTTTTTTTTTTTAATTTATGTTGATTTTCCTGCCTCGAAATATCTAGTGTGGTTCATTAGAGATACTGAACGCAGGTGTATCTTAGTGGTCACTGCGCGGTCTGCATGAATGAACACTGCTTTCCTCGTCCTGTCTTTTCTTCTTTTTTTTCGTATTTATTTTGTTTTGAATTTGTATTTGATTTTCTCTGTTCTGTGTATAGTCAGCTATGTTCATTCAGAGCCTCGAACGAGTGTGCCTCTGTGGTAAATCGCGCTTTCTGCGTGATGGACACTCTTTCCTCGTAGTGTCTTTTCTTCTTTTTTTCTTATTTATTTTTTGGTACATGTGTGTTTCGGTTCTGTGTAAGTTGAGTGTGTTCATTCCGCAACATCGAACGAGGTGTATATTTGTGGCACTGCATTACTCATGAATGGACATCTTTCCTCGTCCTGTCTTTCTCATATTTTATATTTATTTTGTTTCAATTTTGTGCTGTATATCTGAGTTCTCTGTATAGGTCAGTGTGTTCATTCAGAGCATGAACGAGGTGTATCTTTTAGGTAATTTTTCTGCGCGGTCTGCATGATGGACACTCTTTCCTCGTCCTGCTCTTTTCTTCATATTATTTCATATTTATTTTCTTTCAATTTTGTATTTGTATTTCTGAGTTCTGTTTATAGCATATTTCGGTGTGTTCATTCAGAGCATCGAACGAGGTAACTATCTTTGTAGTCACTGCGCAGTCTGCATGAATGTACACTCTTTAATAGTCCTATCTTTTCTTCTTTTTTCATATTTATTTGTTTGGGTACACTCTGATTTTTCTCTGTTCTGTG
>BGPR01037476.1:0-15116 GCA_013235015.1 Araneus ventricosus
AGAAGCTGCATTGCTCTCTTTACCTTTTTTCTTGTTCAACTCGAGCTGAAAGTATGTACAGTTCTATATTTATACAGTTTTGTTGATCATTATTGTCTATTATGGACAACTGATACTAGAGAGTAACAGCAGAAAAGATTAAAACTTTTTAAAAAAATATATAATTTTATTTAGTGCTCATTAAATAACTAAAAAATAATAATAAGATTAAAATTAATAATTTTTTATTTATTACTCCCCAAACTTACATATTATTTTGTGATCTTCTAACGTGCTTGTAAAATATTTCAACATCCAATTGGCTTTTATTTTTCCTTGTTCAGTCGAAGTTGAAAATATATAGAGTTTTATAATAATACAATTTTGCTAATTCATTATTATGTGTATGTATTATTTTAATCTGCCAACTATTACGTTGTGTGCAGAGTAACATACCCTCAATATGTTCTTCCATGTCTACAAACGAAGTATTTGACGCGTGAATGGAAAACATGTTAAGTAATACAAAAGATTCTTAATTTGCTCTTATAATTAAAAATCTAAAACCATGTCAATAAACATAAAAAATTTGAATGTTTTCGTCATAAAAGTGCAGAAACGGAAAAATTGAATGAAAAAATAAAAATGTAACTCTAAACTTTAAAAATCGTTTTCTGAAATTCGCTTAATTGTCACTTCTAACATGTTCATCCACTCAGCCCCTTCAATTCTTAAGTAAGACGGTTGTTGTATTCGAACATAATAAATAAAGCTATAGGTAGGCACTCTGTATCCTATACCACCTCTGCTATTTTCAACTTTATCTACTCTATATCATATAACAAAACCAAATCTGAAGCAAGCGGGCTTTAATTGCAGATGGAAGTTGTTTTCCATCAAAGAATCAGACTAAATTATGACTCATAATTTTGGAGAAAAGCTATCCGTGTAATTGCCATATGAATTTAGGAAGGAAAATAACTGTCCTATGAATAAAAACCTCCCTCGAATCTTTCTACTGGGAGGTCTTTAGCCTAATGGTTAAAAAAAAATGAGGAAATGTCAGTTGTTTTTTTAAGGCGAATTCAGAATTGAATTCCTAGGACAGGTTGCATTAAATCTCTCAAAACATACATGTGATTTCAAAGAGTTCGCTAACACATTTTTATGCAGAATGCAATAGGAATTTTATTGACAGATTGTAAGAAAATTCAAAGACACAAATAAATTTCCTAAGTGAAAATATTAACACCTTCTTAAAATAGAAAAAAATTCTTTCAAGGCATCAAATTAGTGTCATGCCCCTTAAATTTAGCAAATTTTTTTAAAAATATTTTAAATATGCTATACAACATTGTTTATTATTGTTGTTATGCAAGTCAAACAGAGTTAAATCTCTGTTTTAAAAAACAGTATAGAAATTATCCTATTTTTGTATTCTGGCTTAAATTACTTTTAATAGTGCTGATTTTATTATTATCATGATTTGTTTAATAAAAAACTAGCTGCTCTCCAGTCGGCTCGAGGCCAGCACCCACTTTGCTCAGCACTGTCCCTAAGCATCTTCGCTGCTTGAGGCTCTCAGCCACTACTTTTTTCAGTTTAAATACTGCATGAAGATCAAGGGAACAGACCATAAAACCATATTAGATTTCATATTCTTTTGTAGACAATGTTAGTAAAATTAAAATTATAGAGATGTCTTAACAAAATCGTTCGGTTAAGTTAACTAAATTAAATTACGATGAGATGCAATAAAAATTATATGTCAAACAGTAAATATTACTTAAATTTTCGAAAATAAAACCAGAATTCAGAGTATAGGGTATTTTAAAGGAGTGACATAATATACTGGGCGAAATAAGTCCAGTTTTTTTAGGCTCATGAACCTGTACTATTTTGCAAAGAACTCTTTTCGTTATTTCCGGTAATATATTCCATTTATTTTACAATATCTCTGAAAGATTAGGGCAGGGGAAGGACGACCCTTATGATATATATATAGACGTAATAATCATGAATATGAAATAAAAATTGTCGAAATCTTTTCGGTAGTTGTGGCTTGCAAATTGTCTGAATGTTTCTTCTCCATTGGGAGAATGTATGGAGAAAAGGTTTTGAAAATGGTGGGTGTTAGGGATACGGTACCTCGATGACATATCTAGAAGTCATAACCTATCAACAAAAAATAAATTGTCGAAATGGCTGAAGCTGGTTATGGATTCGTGAAGGTTTCTAACAATTATTAAACCTTTAGAATGTTTAGTTCTCACACCACTCGACGGATTTCTTCTTTCAACAATTTGTTTTAATTGAATGTTATGAAGCTCCAGATATAAGATTAGAGGTTACCAGCCCTCATCATCTCTATATTTTCGAACAAAAAATCGAAAACACCCCATAGAGAATGTATGTGAGAAGTGTTTTTTCGATTTCGTTCGAAAATGGCTTTCGTGGTGTGGGCAGGCGACCTTGATGACATATATCTAGACTTCATGGCCTTCCATTAAAAAAAAAAATTGTCGAAACTGGAGGGTGAAGTTAGCCAGTATTTCTACAAGGTTTTTTCCCGTATACAATGTACAGAGGAGAAGTGATTTTCACTCGTCTGAAAATGGGGATTGGGGAGGCAGGCGACCCTTGATGACATATCTAGACGTCATAACCTTTAAAATGAAAAACAATTATCGAAATAGGTCGAGTGGTTTAGGCTGTCATTGACTCAGTGAAGGTTTTTTCACCAAATTATTTTAAATATATAGATGTTTTGATTTAATTTGTTCATTCGGTAAAAATATTTTGTATAAAATACATGTGGAAAACTAAAGGGTTTTCACCTGCCTTCATTTTGCTTTTCTGTAGTAATGTGCACTGACTAAATCTACAGCTGAAATATTATGACATTTTCTATCTGATGGACAAGAAATTAAAAGGTTTCTAATTTATTCCTGGTATTTTTGTCATTGAATAATGTTTATCCAACATCTTACCTTTCCTTTAGTAAAAGATTTTCATAGTTTGATGAACTATTTTACTTATGAATTTCTTCAGAATACTTTTCTGATTGACTTTATTATGTTTTTAACCTTATGTATTTTATAAATATGCGTACAAATTATCAAAAAATGAGAGAGAAATGTGAAAATGAGCTCATAGCAAAGAAAGTGTTACAGAAGCATCTCTTTCTCCCTCCCATTGATCCCAAATATATGCAAATGTTAATATTTGATGTAAATAAAATGATGAGATGCCCATGAACTTTTGATAGCTATAAAAAATTATCTTCATATCAGTAAGCACGGTAATACAGAAAAAATATAAGTGAATTAGCAGCGCTTCAAAAACAGCATGAGTTTCATTACCATTTGCCGAAAAAACACCCAAAACTCATAAAAATTTCGACTCTTTTCTCTGATCAACTGGTTGCATAGCTTTTTTTTGAGAAAATGCTGTGGATCATAAGCGAATCATAAAGTGTTTTAAAAGATCGAGTGTGTTTCTCCTTCGACATTATCACATATTCATAAAAATGTTACATTATAACGTTCGGTCAAAAATAGTGCGTCTTTTGTGTTGCGGAACAGATGTTTTTAATTGCATCGATAAAAATACTTTAAAATTATCTTGGAACCACCATTTGCACTCGATTTGCCATTAAATGTTGCTGTTTTCGATTTCTGGTTTGAAATTTTCTGAAAAATAAGTCTAGAAGCAATGAAGAATTAATAATTTTAACGATGACATGTTGCATTTTAAAAGAATAATCTTTCAATGGTAACGACCAACATTTTTTTTTCTGATTTCCCAAAAATGTGTTTTTTAATATGTATGAGCTTGTATCACCTGCGTCGAAAGTGGTTTGCTTATTGTTTCTTAGTTTCTTGATATAGTGAAGAATATTAGGTACATATTTTGGGAAAGAACATGTTTCTATAAATAGATATGGTCCAAAATTTCATAGAGATCGTACAACTTTGTTACAAAAAAACACGTAACAAGTTTTGTTTATCTATTTGCTCTGCTCACGCATATCCAGTGGCGAAAAGAGTCATTGACATAATCCTGAACTTGAAATTTAGCAGACCAATGATTGTGTTCTTAAAGACTGCATGCCTAATTTCACCACACCCATCTTGTTGCGTTTTTGAGGAAAACATGTTCACAAACAGAATGACGGCAAAAAGACAATGCAGAGAGAATTCCATAGATTTTTTCTCTCTGATTCACTGTTGTCAAATTTCATGAAAATCCATCAAAATCACGAAATCAATCGAATCATTTTACGATTACACTAATGTCTCTTTGTATACTTTGTATGTAACAAAAAAAATCCCTTATATTAGTTGGACATTACTGGAGAAGCTCAGCATATATCAAATGATATGAGGTAAATTTTTCAAATTCGTTTACAAAATTAACTACAAACAATTTTTAATGTCTTATGGATGTGGCCAGATAAGCAATTTAAATTATTTAAAAACTGAAAAATTTTCAAAATGCGGAAATGTAAGATTTTTTATTTTATTCTTCATTCATTTGTTTCTTGATTTACTTTTTTGAATATTCTGTAAATATTTTGAATTCTGCCGAAATTTTTCTATTGCTGATCAATAGAAACATTGCTTAAATTAAATGTTACTCCTAACTCGTTGGCTAGATATAATCTTCAAAAATTCTGCGAATGAAAGCGTCGAAACAAAACTAAAGTTAAAAAATAAAATATTTATTCGAAAAGTAGGCATTTTGAAAATCAAATTTTTAAAATGCCTAATTTTTTAAATCAAATCAAAAATTTTAACAGTCTGCTTTAATTATTCTTACTTATTTATTCATTCTTATTATTTATTTATTTATTCTTACTTATATTTTGCATAATAGTCTTAAAGAGTACCCAATTATAAAAATGATACAGATCTTACTAATAATAAAATTTTTACAGAATTTTATTTCAATCTGTTAGTTTCATATATTATTTAGTAAAGAGTTTTCTGTCATGAAATAAAGGTTGGTTGTAACTTTAAAATTAACTAAAATAAAAAAGTAAGCCTATCTCTAAGTGGCCATAGGTCTTCAAAATTTTAGGTCAGCTGTCCTATATAGAAAAACATACTTCATTATTTCTTACATGTCAGTTAATCTAAAAGGATATGCTGAATTTGTTCATGAACGTGTTGAATTTTTTTGTTAATGAGCGTAGATTTTGAAATATTATTAAAGTATTATAGATAGTTGTATTTAACGTTTTGAAAATGAAGAAAATTTCTATCTTTACTAAGCAACATCCTCGAATACTCTCTACGAATATAAGAAGCGGAAAATATAAAGAGAACACTCATCACGAGAGGAGACGGAAGGATGAAACTATAATTTATCAAACGAGGTTTCTTTCTAAAATGAACCAGCAGATGGTGCCACAAATAAATGCAACAGAGAATGTATTTTTTGGATTTATGCATTGGTGTACAAATACTAAGGTCCATTTTTAAGATTTCCAAAAATTTGGACTTAATAGGAATACAATGGTTCGCAATCAGTTGCGGAGAATCGTGGGACATACAACCGTCGGAACTCACATTTTACAGTGAAGATTCGGTCACGAGGGCATTTAGGGGCGACCAGAAAGCGATGAAGTCGAAAAGGGATTTTGACCCACACCGTTTTACAGAAAGCTGATAATGAGTTGAAACTTCAGTCAATGATTTTGTTTGTGGCCATAATATTGACATGTATTTTCGTAAAAAAAAACATGACTATTCGAGGAGATATAAAGGTGTTTATTTTTAACCCTTTATTTACCGAATTAACTTACCAGCAACTTTTCAATTTTATTTTGGTATCATTAGATAAGTTTTGTTGCAGAATATCCCCAGGAAAGTGGTTAAAACTTTTTTAATTAATTAAAATAGCTTACTTAATTTAATTGATAATTAAAAAAATTTAATTCCTGCCTTCAGCTGTCATTTACTGCTTGCTGTCAAAATTATATTGTTCGTGTTCTTGTGAATACTGTCAGGAAAAACGGTCAGATTACGAAGATATAAGTGTGATTAAAGCAGAACTTTTAAGTACCGTCATTAAATAAAGGGTTAAATCCCAAATTTTTCCACATGTTTTTTGCTTATAGCATGCAGAGTTTTAAACCAAATTGTACGAAATTGTACGACACTTACGGAATATTTGACAATATGTAAAAAAAAGTATTGTGTCAAAATTTGAATTAAATCATTTGAATATTAAAGAAAATATGAATGCTTGTAGTAAATAATTTTTTACTGCCCATGCGCGAAAGGTAGCTTAATTTTACTTTGATAACTTTAGAGCCATATATATAGAGCAACTTATATAATAATTCCAGTTTAATTCTGTTAATATTCAGAAAGATATCGGTATTGCAGTGATGTGAATTTCCATACACTCTAAGAGAAACTAAATGATAAGGGTCCATGCGCAAATTGAAATTTATTAAACTTGAATCCTCTCATGGTTATCATCGAAATGCAATTTAAATTATGTATGCAATTTGTTAGTCTACGTGTATATTCAGGATATTCAACTTTCATACAATTCAATATTACTGTTTGAAGATTCAAGTTTATTCAATTTCAGTTTGTGCACAGACCCTTATCATCTAACTTCTCTTAGAGTGTACCGAAATTCACCTAGCTGCAATACCGATATCTTTCTGAATATTAACGGTATTGAACTGAAATTTTTATATAAGTTGTTCTATATATCTCGCTCTGAAGTTATAGAAGAAAAATCAAGCTACCTTTCGCGTGTGCGCAGTAAAAAATTATTTACTACAAATGTTCATATTTTCTCTGAAATTAAAATTATGTAATTCAAATTTTGAAACAATTCTCCTTTTACATATTGTCATTTATTCTGTACGTTTCGTACAATTTGGTTGAAAACTCTGTATGTTATAAGCAAAAACCACACGGAAAAATTGGGGATTTTTTAAAGAAACTTGTATTTCTCCTCGAATATTCATGCTATTTTTTACGAAAATGTATGTAAATATTATGTACATGAACTAAAACCATTGATGAAAGTTTTAAATCATTATCAGCTTTCTGTGAATCGGGTTGGGCCAAAATTCCTTTTCGACTTCTTCAGTTTCTGGTCGACCCCCTAAATGCCCTCGTGAACAAATCTTTACTGTAAAATGTCAGTTCCAACAAGTGTTTGTCCCACGATTCTCTGCAACCGATTGCGAACCATTCTATCCACATTAATTCCTAATTATTCGCATCTTAAGAATGGTCCTTAGCATTCATCCACCAGTGTATACTGGTAGAATGGATACGATGCATGACCTTCGAATTAGAATTATTTGTATTTTCTGTTTAATAAATGGAACTACAATCTTTATTATCATTAAATGAGATGATAAAAGCAAGTTGATTACATTTTATAGCAAAAAAACCGTGAACTCATGCAACCAACTTTTAATGATAACGATAACCAAAGGACCTAAATTTTCAGGATCTACCAAAAACGTTTTACCTAGCCAGTTTAGTGAATTCGGTATATAATATATCCATATGATATTAAACAACTATTTTAATAACACAGACTAATAATTAAAAGAAAACTACTGTAACAAAAACTACAAAATATGTCTTATCGACTGTAATAATCAGATAATTATTTTTATCTTTTTTTAGGTTCTTTTTTTTAAATAAACGGAACAATAAATAATTTTTAAAGTATGTCTGTCTAATTATGACAAAGTTATCAGAAACTAATATTACATTTGCAACTTCAACAGTTGTCTGCTTTCATTATTTTTTGAATGCCAGTTAAATTACCTGGTGTTGAGTTCTACTTATTTTCTTAATTTAAATTTATAGAAAATGTCTTCCTGTATTATTAGGGACATTATAGTAATAAATTTTCAATTTATATGAAGGGTTGTCGAACCAGAACCGTTCCCGTCACTGCAAATTCTTAAATATTGAACAGTTTAAGAGGATTACTGATACCGTAAACCGGAAATCTGCATGTAAGAACAGCAGTGGAGTAAATTCATACTCACATATACGCTTAATAAGCCTCCCCAATTTAGTTTGAGATATATTGCGCATTTTATAAGAGGACCTGACGTCGCTATGAAGCTTCAGAGAACGTGGTGGTGAGGTCACGGCATCGGGTCAAGAGGGCTCCAGGTTCGAAACCAGATTCCACTGAAGATCCGTCGTGTATTTGGACCTGTTGCACATTAAATCAGATGTAGTGGGTCGAACATCCTCCCGCTGGTGTAGTGAGGAAGTTTGGAGAGGGGATGCGGGCTCAGGTGTCATCCTCGTCATCTGAACGTGGCTCAAAATTGCGTGGTCTGTCCCAAAATAGACTTCTCGGTGTTTCCAAACAGGCGTTCACCCTTTAAGCTGTTTGTTTTCTCAGCTGTCTAATAAGATGGCACCTACTATTTTGGGGATGCGTTGTCATTTTAATTCATTTGAGAATTTAAAGGAGAGTTTAAATGCTTATGGATTCCACATAATTTTTTGTATCGAATTATAACTGTGTGAATGACTTTGTTTTAGTTTAGAAGTGTAAAATTGCGTTAATTTGTTGCCCTTACGGACAACCCGCTTAAAGTGTTAACTAAACTATACTAACACAACGCGCAGTTAGATACAATGCGAGCTATATTTGTCTGGTTACTGTGAAGGCACTTGAAAAGATTTCATTAGTAACAAAAAAAATTAAGTTGTGATAAACAGGAAGACCCAACAAAAGATTACTTTGTTCAGAAACTTCCGTAAATATTACAAAAAAAATTAAATAGTGATAAACAACAAAAGATTACTCTGTTCAGAAACTTGGGTAAATATAACAAAATATTACAAAAAAATTAAGTAGTGATAAACAGTTGGGCCTAACAAAAGATTACTCTCTTGAGAAACTTGCGCAAATATTACGCCATCGAAAGTATATACTTGGCTGTCTGTAGATTGTTATATGTTTATCACTTAATCATTAGAAGAACACAGAAATTAATGTATCTTTCAGTTATTTATTTTATACAATTCCTAAGATCATCAAGAGATGGCTTTTTGTTCGATGGATGAAAGAAGTATGTCAGTTATATTTAATTTTCAAAGGTACTTTTAAAGAATACACATTTGAGTCTACCTATTATGTACTTTCTCATTGTAATTATGCAATATCTAGAGTATAAATAATACAGGTTGACTTCCAAACGAAAGTATATTTTCGACACCTGGTATTTTTCTCTTTGATCATTTGATTGTAGAAATCTTATGTCTATTTCGGAATATTTCTCTGTGTTTTCGTCCACTATTGTTTACCAGATTTAGAATTGCATATTTATTTTATAAAGATTAAATATCAGGTAAGAGTGGTATTAAAATATAAATCCTTTATTATAAACATCAATAAAATACGTGAAGACAAAAATAACTGTCCAACAGCAAATGAAACAAAAAATATCAATGATTTTAAATCGCGAAATTCGTTATTTCATTTGTTCACGTGAGTCTTCATGTTTAAAATTGTATAAATAATATAAACTGCTTCATTAATTTCATAAATGTTTTTGAAGTTCAAACACACGATTTGCTCACATAAAAGCAAAAATACTCTTGCAAAGAGTCTATATAAGCTCAGTACATCATAAATAATATAAAGTGCTTTATTAATTTCCTAAAATTTTTAAAATTAAAACAAATATTTCACAGGGTTTTTATCCAAACAGTCCCATTTTTAGTAATCTTATCAACAAGCGAACTAAGCAGAAAGTTGTAAAACATACGACAAAGCAAAGAGCATGTATATTTCAAAGTTTTAAAATACGTTTTTAAACAAACAAATAAATAAAATTAAGATTAAAAAGAAGAAAATAAAGAAAAAAATGTGTATACAAATATAACAATCTAACTAAAAAACATTATAGTAAATATTAGACTATAATATTAAAAACATACTAAAATATTAGAATCATCAATAATTTCAATGAAGAAGATTCTCCAAGACATTTTGACTTATATTCTTTTTCTTAATTTTAGCTAGACTATCTTCAACCAAGTCCAAAATATTCAAAATAGTGAAATTCTCTGGAAAATATTTATCTCTAATTCTTTTGTATTTTGGACAACCAAAAATATAACGTCCTAAATTACCAGTGTCTGTTCGACAGTAATAATTTAGAAATTTGTCATAAAATCTGCTTTGATAGGCCTGAAAACAACCATTTGTTGTGAGGATTTGATTCAAATAAATGGCACCAAATCATTTCTTAACATAAATATTGGGCATAAGCTCGAAAAGAAATCTGATATTACCGGTAGGTTCCCATCTTAGTGCCAATCTTTGATAATCTTTTCTTTCATTTTAAATTTAATCCAAAATCTTGGTATCTTCAGAACAATATCCACCATTTCTTTTTCCATTGCCTGTTTAGAGAGGATGCCAAAATATTCATTTCCAAGATTTTCCACGTGGGACTTAGCCCAGTGTAACTTAATATTTGCTTTATCATTTAGAGTTCTTTTGATGACCGAATCTTCGTTTTTCGTAGACTCTAGAGCAGAGTTTCCCAACCTGTGTTCCGCATACACCTGAGGTTAAGCAGCGAACCACTTAGGGTTATGCGAAAGCTATCTTGATAATGGCGGAAAGAATAAAATATAATGGATTAAAAATATTCAAAGATCTTGTTTTCCCAAGTTCATATGAAAAATAAATGTTGTGTAAGTCCAAAGGCCTATTCACGAAATAAGAAAAAGAAAGGAGCAGATTAAGACCTAGTAATCGATTGATAACTGGTTGTCACCTGCTCAGTCCGCCATGAAACATATTTCAAAATTATGCATGATTCATCTATGTCTTCAGAAAATCAGTAGCAATCGGTCAATAGCGTTTTCATTTGCTTCAGCGTTAAGCCAATACTGTTATAAAAATGGAATAAAACGTAAAATCTAAAATCGTACAAATGCTAAGCTAATTCGAGTCGTTTGACTCATAAGATGAACCTAAGCCCTTAACGTTATTAATAATACTTTTTTTGCACGGAGGGATGATCTCGTGGAGGTTATAATTGCAGGGGGTTTCAAAAGCTGGTAAAAAGACAATCAAAGGATATGTCAGAAAGTTGCGAACCTTTCCTCTAGAGCAGTCAGGGAAAAACGTGAATT
Organism: Araneus ventricosus; assembly: GCA_013235015.1. Taxonomy (NCBI): domain Eukaryota; kingdom Metazoa; phylum Arthropoda; class Arachnida; order Araneae; family Araneidae; genus Araneus; species Araneus ventricosus. The sequence continues at coordinate 11,145 of BGPR01037476.1, forward strand.
TTTAAAAGATGAATCTTTTACAAACTGCTTTCAACCTTTTCAGTTCAAAATCGTCACTTCCTCCACAGAAAAAAAAGAGTGTTCTCCTTGTTTAATCTTGACTAATCAATCAAAATTACTTCATTTTTAATGTCAAAACTAACAGATGTACATCCCACCTCACCTTGTAATTTTCGCCCAGACATAGATCAAGAAATATGAAAATGTTCGCATGGTAAGAAATAGATATTTTCTAATTCTTGTAAATCACAGAAACATATATTTCTACTATCGATTTCTGTCGGTAAGTTTCTGTAAATCTATTGGTGAGCAACTTGACAGAATTTTTTCTGCTTCTGAGGAAACGGTTTCCTTTTTTTTCTTTTTTTTATTTATACAATACTATTCTTCGAATTTCATCTAATTTTAGATTAATCCTACGAGGTGTGTAAACAAAGTAATGAGACTGACTTTTTTATCATTTTATTAGGCCATGACAATTACAATTGAACATTGTCCCCTTCAAGGTAATTGCCTTGGGCAGCCACACAGTAACACAGACGGTTCTTCCACTCGAGCAGCGCTGGAACGCGGATATTGGAATCGTCTTCATCTGGTCGGTTACGGAGTTTTCAATGTCCGATGGTGCCCCAAAATGACGTCCTTTGATGTGCATTTTCACACGTAGGAGGAGAAAAAGTCGCACGCACTCAAGGTGGGTGAATAAGGGGTCTGAGGAAGTACAGGCATATTTTTACTTGCCAAAAACTCATTAATTTAAATCGCTCTTGACAAGGAGTATTGTCAAGATGCAGGACCCAGTCCTTCTGAAAATGCCTTAAACCACCGAAACACCTGAGCCCTTGCAAAACATTGTCTCCAAAGGCCTGCTGAAGTTTTGCAAACATTTCTGTTGCACTCAGCCCAAGTGTTGTCGGATCGCAAGCTATTCTATCAGTCTCATTACTTTATATACACACCTCGTAAGACAATTTCATTACCAAACCTTCACACCATAAATGATCATCTTTCTATAGTTTTTTTTCATAGAATTATGTGATAAACACCGTGAATAAAGCCTGTATGTTCCAACTAATTTGCAAAATTCATAGTTTTTCTACTTAGTAACTAGCCTTCTTTTATACATTTAATAATGCTTTATACAATTGTCATACTTATTAACAGTTAAATACAATAGCTTCATTTATACACAATAAATCGATACTTGTCTAAGCATCATAAATGTAAATGCAGAAGAATTTCTCTCAAAAGAAGAAATAACTCTATCTCGTGCAAACAAAATGGTCGCAGACATATCATTATTTGTTAAACTAGAAGCGCGAATTTTTATATCATTTAACCCGATGTATCTTACATGTCCACGATCCAAGTTAAGGATTTCTAGCAGATATTTGAGATAACTGTGCAGAATCTCTACCGAGAACCAGTCTATCAATTTTAAAAATTCCTCTTCCCCCAAAAAAGGCGAATACATTCAATAGAAATGAATTATGTAACTGAAAATGCAAAAAAATAAACACTCGATGGTTAACTTCTATATACAGCTATAAATATTATATATATGCAGTTGCGCGATTCTCTGGATTTATTCAATATTACAAAAGCTTAATTTGTATAAAAAAATATGGTAATTAGTTAGTAGATAAAGATTTTTACTGTGCTTCAAAAATTCTGCACTAATAAAAGATACATACTGTCTTTTGTATAATTAGGAAGCATGTTACAATTAGCATATCATTAATACCATATCTCATATTTCCACTTTTCGAACATTTCTGTACAATCAAATGCTTTTCTTTAGAGCTAATGCGAATGCTTTTAAATACAGAAGATTCTATCTTCCGAAACAAATTTTTCGTGCAGCAAAATGAAGCATTTTCACACGTTGTGATGAAAATAAAACTGATCTTCCAGATAATGATTCAGATGCATATTAAATACATGAAATGTCAGATAGTTTCCGAAACCACAGTGAAGCACGTCTATTTTTTTCCTTTTCTTTGGATTTTATAACCGTGACACCATTTGTTTTCTTGCTATTCACATTCTGTAGTTACAGAAGTCTCTGAAAAACATAAGAGATAACAAAACTGTTACTTAGAAACTAAGTGAGCTTAATTAATTTGTAAAAAATTTAACTTAAGGGGACGGTGGACCTTGAAATTGGCAAAAATTGACCAGAATATAGAAAAAAAATGTTATATTATTATAAGATGTTGCATATTTTATTAAACCATATGTACAAACCCGCATGTGTCTAAATTAATTTATTAAAAAGTTATAAGCATTTAAAAAAAATTTAAAGGGACCCGAAAATGTGAAAAAAACATTTCAACAAACAGGAAACACAATTCGTTATTCATTTTATTTTGTTTTAGAATCAATATTTTTATGTTTTAGCTTTTGCCTATTTTAACTGTAACTGTTAACTGCTATTTGCCATGTTTGTTGGCACTTTTTATCTCGTGTATTTTACAAAATGTCGTGGTTTTTTTCGCTATCATCATATGTGAGAACTGCCTTCTTCCTGGTATGCCTTGAAGTTATTATTATTTTTTTCTGCAAAATCCTGGTAAGTAATAATCCTTTATACTTTGTGTGCTTTTTTGTTATTGTATCGTTATAGTAAATAGAAAATTCTGATATTGTAGCGTCTGTTGAACACTGTTTAAACAATGAATCTATAAATGTGAATGTCACAAAATTTGAAGTGTTGCCTTCTACCTCTGCGTCAACAAGAAAAGCAATTGAAAACAATTCATATGTCATTATGAATAACAGTATGTGGTCTTCCCTTCTGTCCAATACAAAATGTGATGAATACAATATGTGTACTTTGGATGTTACATCTAATCTTATTTACCGATTTTCCTCAAAAATAGAACTAAAATGCAAAAAATGCTACAAAACATTCAATTCTATATTTTCCAGCCCTCGTGATAATGTGGGCAAATGCTTTGAATCAAATAAAAAGCTTCTTGAAGCTTTTTTGAAAATTGGGAAAGGCCACGCAACATTGGAAGTTTTTCTATGGCTATTGGCATTCATGCAATGTAAAAAAAAAACATTTTCTAAATATTTACATAAATTGTGCGAGGAGAAGCACACTTACAAGTATATGACATTCTACGAGTGTCTTGCAAAATTGTCTCGATAGGTATAATGATTTGGCATCACCATCTGACAAAAATGATGATATTATTGATATCACAGTCTCGTTGGCACATGGCAGAAACGTTGACATACGTTACTATATGGAATTGGTATTGTTGTCGCTATTTTGACTGGTCTCGTCACGAAATATTATCCTATAATGATTTAGCATCACCATCTGACAAAAATGATGGTATTACTGTCTTGTATGATGGGACATGTCGGAAACGTGGACATACGTCATTATATGGAATTAGTATTGTTGTCGATATTTTGACTGGTCTCGCCATTGATAACGAGATACTTTCGAAATATTGTCCTGAATGTATACTACTACAAAAAGGGATCTTGGAGGACACAGTGCTGATTTCTCCATATAGTACAAAACCCACAGGCCAGAATACAGCGAAAACTATGTGGGATCATCAAATGCCATGGACGTTAAAGCTGCAGAAATTTTATGGAAGAATTCACTTGAAAACTGTGGTATGCGATACATGAGTGTAATGTCAGATGGCGATTCCAACACATGCCAACATTTATTAGAATTATATTCATATGGTGACAGTATGAAAATTACTAAAGAAGAATGTCTAAGTCATGTGGCAAAGAGACTTGGGACAGGCAAATTTTAATTTATTTTTGTTGGAAATAAATAGTTGTTTATATTAATTTAGAAAACGCACGTGCCTGAAAATTTTAACAAGGAAATCAAAAGGAATAACATAGTATGAATATGTCCGTAGTTTAATAAAAAGAATAGTGTATGGTATCAAATGTAAGTGTACACATATATTTAAAGCGTCTCTTCCTCAATAC
>BGPR01037477.1:0-15115 GCA_013235015.1 Araneus ventricosus
GAGGCTTCCAATGCCTTATGATATTTTTATGCTTTATTTTCAAGGTAATTTCATTTAGTGTTTTTATTTAATTTACAAGAGCCGTATACTGGAATTTATTTAAATTGAAATCAAGTATTGTTTAAATTTCAGAACATTATTCGTAAGGTTTTTTCCTCATGTTTTTAATTTAGCGAGAAGATCAGTGTGATCCAGTTTGTTTTACCGTTTTTCTGGCTCCAAAATATCCCTAGAAATTTTATATTAGATTATTTAGACTGTGTAAAAAAGTTTTGCAATTTTTTCACCACTCATTAAAAAAAATTACATTACATTTTAGTTTTTTTATATCTGAGATATTGAAACCACTCTCCTGAAGGTGATCGGCAAATTAAATATACTTCTTTTTAATTTCAGTCAGTCTTAATATTTGCTTGCATGAAAAACAATGAAAAATATTTGGTTTTGAATCTGAATAAGAAAGAAATTGAAACTTATATTGCCTACAGGCCCGTTTAGGACTTAAACCGGCCCTGCTTGTATATGTGCTTTCAGAGTCATCTACATCTTAAACTAACAAACAATTGTTCTTGATGGCTCAAGCCTGCAATCTAACAAAATTGTGAAATGCTTAGCTTTCTTAACAAAATTTATTGTTTCCTTTTTAACTAAATATAAAAAATAGCCACTTTATAAAATTATAGCTATTATTCATACACAAACACATGTTAAACTTTGTGTTTCGTTTTCAGTTATTTTTTATATTCTCTGTCAATAATGTTTCTCAGTTTGTAACAGTTTATGTGCAGCTTGTAAGATATTCTAATCTTTCACGACTTTAAAAAACCCAACTTTGCCTTAGATTGGTAGATGTAAAATGTGTACAAATTGTATAATTATATTCAAATGTATTTATACTTGGGTTCAGTGGCGAATCCAGGATTCGGATCGGGGGGAGGGGGGCTGAGTTCATGAAAATTTGTATCGTCGCGACGAATATCAAACCTCATGGCTCATGTAAACCAAAACACTTTAACATTACAGACTTTTCTCTTTTCTTTGACAGTAAAAATCATAAAGAAAACTACATTACTTTCGATAATTTAATAAAAAATACAATGAAATAACTGGCCAAAAAATGTTTTCGACTGCGTCAACGCTACAATTACAAGTGCAATGACTAGAAAAGTAGGAAAATTTTCGAGCCTGTCAAGCCAGAAAGAAATGTTCTCACACTTTAATTATTTTTTTTTTAAAAAAGGGGAAGTTAAGAGCAAACAGCTGCAGTGATTTTAAATAAAATCAAGAATTCTGCCAGCTCTGTGGGGGGCTGAAGCCCGATAGCCCCCCTGGATTCGCCACTGCTTGGATTTGAAAAAACAGAAATCATTTTCATTTTACAAAATCAGTCAGCGGCGAGGAACCTTGTGCGGTCACACCTTTCACACTGCCCTCCGGCCGGCTCTGGGAAGGGGAATTGCTAGAGATAAGGAACGGGGGAAGACTCTCCCCACTGGGATAATTAGACCTCCCGCAGGTAGCAATGGGGCGGGGGGCAATTCAGGCGTTTCTTTTTCAAACACCTCTTGTAGGACGGTGTATATTTCTTAAAGGAACCCATTGAAAAACAGAGAGAGAGAGAAACAGATATTTTTCAGACGGCTTACTCTGACCTATTAGTCGCTCAGAGGGTTAAGAGACATTGCCCCAACCTACCCTGATAAACTAGCTTATGACTTACTTACTCCCATAGTGTTTCATGTCAGTGAAAAAGAAACATACGTGCCAAAGTTTCATCAAACTCGCTCTAGCAGTAACGAGTTTCGTGTCAATCGGCCTGTGACATTGCTCCACCCAACTTGATTTATTGAATGAGAATTTCAGCTAAAGTGCTTTTATTTGACTTGTGAGTAACATATGTTTAATGTTTCATCAAATTGCCCAAGCCGTATCAAATTTCATGTGAATCTTACATTTACCGCTTATATTTAAACTACATTGTCCTAACCTAAACTCATAGATGAAGTTAACGTTTTTTTTAGCACGAGAGGTATATATGTACCAAAATTAATCAAAATCTCCATAGCCGCGTCCAACAGTAAGTCACTCGTTCCAAAGGTTTACATGTAAGGATTTTCACCAAAACAACTCTGCGAAATTTTATTAGCGTTTATTTACCCCAACAATACTTATTATAATCAGCCTGAGAGGAACATATGTAACCTGGTTCAATAAAAATTCCCATACGTATCACATTTAATCTCAATCAGTCCATTGGTTAGGGGTATTTAAACGAATGATCAGCACTGTACCCTGCAAAGACCCTACCCTAAAGGAAGTGTGTTGGAGCTTATTTACCCATAGAGTATCTTTAATCAGACTCTGAGAAGCATATGTTCAAAATCTATTCAAAATCGCCAAAGCCATATCCAACAGTATGTTAATCGGCCCTACCATTACCCTTCTCTGAAGAAATAGATTATTTATTATTTACCAGACTCAACTTTAAGTCAGCCTAACAAGAATGTGTGCACCCACTGCCATCAAAATTGTCCCGGTTGTAACAAGTTATATGCAATCAATCCATCTATTAAATGTATTTAAATTACTTTGTCCCACACAATTCTGGCGGAATGGATTAGCGTTTATTTACCCCTACTATACTGTTATTTGTCTAATTAGAAGTACGTGCATCAAATTTCATAACAATCGCCCAAGCCACTCATATCGACAAGCTTGTCAATCGCCCTATTTGTTACAAGTTTTTTGGTGATTTTTCCTTCTCTACCCCGTATAATAAGTACTAGGTAGTATAAGCACTAGTATTCCCTGTACTAGTATAGAGCTTATTTACTCCTATATTACTTCAAGTCGGCTAATCATGTAACCTGTGTATCATCAAAATCGCGATGTGAGCCAGACTATTTCTTAAATGAATTTTGCCTACCCTGCTTAAGGAACTGGATTAAGGCTTATTTACCTCTACCGGCTAATGAGGAACCTGTGCGCCGAGTTTCAATAAAAACACCAAGCGTGTCAATCGGCCTATTCCTTACATGTATTTTGGAGACATTGGCCCACATTGCCTTGAGAGACTGAGTTAGGGCTTATTTACCTGTAAAGTAATTCAAGTCAACTAATTGAGAAAATGAGTACCAAGTTTAATCAAGATCTTCAAGCATATCAACCGGTCTAAATCTTACATGTATTTTGGAGCCCTTGGACCACCCTGCCTTGAGGAAATGAGTAAGGGCTTATTTACCTATATAGTAATTCAAGTCAGCTAATTTAGTTCTCATCTTTTCATAAATAGGAATGAAGATTTGAAAATTTGTAAAAGAAGTGTTACCACTTTTATTATTAAAGAAGTTTCTATATATAACTTTAAAATTTTTCAAACTCCGTGTGCACATCGTCATTTTTCTGTTCCTTTTATATAAAGCTTGGAATTTTATTTCTGAGCTGGTAAATAAATTGAAAACTACTGTTATTACCATTTCGTAGAATGTGATAAGAAAACTTAAAAGTTACAAAACGGTGAATCTAAAAGTTTTAAGATTGGATTATTACTCGTGTTGGATACAGAAGAAAAATAAGAACAACAAAGGAGCTAAAAGAAATACAAAGTTATGCGTACCCTAAAGGTACATATGTACCAAAATTCATCAAAATCTCCATAGCCGCGTCCAACAGTACGTCAATCTGCCCAAAGGTTTACATGTAAGCTTTTCGACAAAAAACTCTGCGAAAATGGATTAGCGTTTATTTACCCCAAAAATACTTATAAGCAGTCAAAGAGGAACATATGTACCTTGGTTCAATAAAAATTCCCTATAATTATCAAATTTCATGTCAATCAGTCCATTGGTTAGGGGTATTTAAACGAATGAACACCACTCTACCCTGCAATGAACCCTAATCTAAAGGAATTGTTTTAGAGCTTATTTCCCTATGGAGTATTTTTAATCAGACTCTGAGAAGCACATGTTCAAAATATAATCAAAATCGCCAAAGCCATATCCAACAGCATGTTAATCGGCCCTACAATTTATCCTTCTCTGAAAAATTAGATTATTCATTATTTACCAACTCAACTTTTAGTCAGCCTAACAGGAATGTGTGTACCTACTGCCATCAAAATTGTCCCGGTTATAACAAGTTTTATGCAATCGATCCATCTATTAAATGTATTTAAATTACTCTGTCCCACACAACCCTGGCGGATTGGATTAGCGTTTATTTACCCCTATAATACTTTTATTTGTCTAATTAGAAGTACGTGCATCAAGTTTCATTACAATCGCCCTAGCCACTCAAATCGACAAGCTTGTCAATCGCCCTATTTGTTGCATGTATTTTGGTGATTTTCCCCTCTCTACCCAGTAGAAATAGGATAGAGCTTATTTACTCCTACATTACTCAAAGTCGGCTAATGAGGAATCTGTGTACCAAGTTTCATCAAAATCGCGATGTAAGCCAGTCTCTTTCTTAAATGAATTTTGGATACATTGGCCTACTCTGCTTAAGGAACTGGATTAAGGCTTAGTTACCCTTATCGGCTAATGAGGAACCTGTGTGGCGAATTTCATTAAAATCGCCAAGCATGTCAATCGGCCTATTCCTTACCCGTATTTTGGAGACATTGGACCACCCTGCCTTGAGCGACTGAATTAGGGCTTCTTTACCTGTAAAGTAATTCATGTCAGCTAATGAAAAACCTGAGTACCAAGTGTAATCAAGATCTCCACGCATATCAACCGGTCTATTTCTTACATGTAATTTGGGGACTTTGATCCACCCTGCTACGTAAGATAGGGTCTTATTTACCGCTACACTACTTGAAGTAACCTAGTAAGGAACCTGTTTTCCGAGATTCATCACGTTTGCCACGCATGTGAACATGTACGTAGGATTAGCCTGCTTCGGTCGAATAAACTCGAGCCTATTAAGTGTGTTAGTTTGGTTTTTTTAGGTTTTTTTTTATTTCATATGAAGGAATTGAATAATGAGGAAAGTTAAGTTTAAACAATTAGGTTTTATTTGACATTTAAAGGATAAGTTTTACTGGGGGAAAGATATTTACAAAGTTATATGCAAAACGAATGTTAGGAGTGAAAACATGGTTAAATAGTTATGTACCTGAATCAATGATGATGAACGATAGAAGGTCAGTAGGGTATTTTAAATCATAAAGAGGTTAAATGATAGGCTTTGCAGGGTTAGCTCAATTTTATCTTTTCGAGAGGAAGAGAAAACAGGTGTTAGTACGTTAGCGGATCTTTGCCATTTTTCTAACTGCGCTGTAGAGCTGGATGCGAGACTTTTAATGCATGCTCCTCAGTAAAGAAGAGGGGAGGAGATCTGCCATCTGCGCCGTTAAATTTACTGGCGCTGGTTTTATTGCAATAAAGTAGACATGATCAATAAAGTATCATGAATGGGACCTCTGTCGCCATCTATCGTTTAAGCTCTTATTCAGTTTTTACAATTCTGTTTCTAAATTACGGTTTCTGATAGAATAAAGTTCTCATGTATTTTGAGGACTTTAGCTCACCCTTCCTTAAGGGAAATGATTAGGGCTTATTTACCAGTAGTGCATTTCTAGTCAGCTGTTGAGGAACCTGCGTAACAAAATTCATCAAAATCGCCAAGCATGTCAACCGGCCTATTTGTAACATTTATTTTGGGGACTTTGCTCCACCCTGCCTTAAATGCAGGTTTAGGGCTTATTTACTAGTGCAGTAATTCAAGTCGGCTAATGCGGAACTTGTTCTCCGAGTTTCATCATGATGACCAAGCATGTCAACTCGTCTATTTGTGACATGCATTTTGGGGAATTCTGTTTGCCCTTCCTTGATAGACTGGATTGGGATTATTTACCATTACATTAATATAAGTAGGATAATCAGGAGCCTGCGTACCAATTTTCGTCAAGACCGCTAAGCATGTCAACCGGCTAATTTGTTACTTGTATTTTGGGGACTTTGGCCCACATTGCCTTGAGGAACTGGGTTAGGGATTATTTACACGTACAGTAATTAAACTCAGCTAATAAAGAACCTGAGTACCAAGTTTCATCAAAATCGCCAAGCACGTCAACTAGCCTATTTGTTACATGTATTTTAGGGACTTTGGCCCACCCTGCCTGATGACATGGGTTTGGGCTTACTTATTCCTACAGTATTTTATGTCGGCCGATGAGAAGGCTGTGTACGAGTTTCATCAAAATCCACATGCATGTGAACCTGTGTATTTTTGACATGTATTTTGGAGATTTTGGCCCACCCTGCCCTGACGGAATGTGGAAGGTCTAATTTACACCTACAGTATTTTAAGTCGGTTAATGAGGAATTTGTGCACCACGTTTCCTCAAAATTGGCACCCATTCGGAAGTGATGCTGAAACAAACATATATAAATACATACTTTGTGTTTTATGTATATATATGGAATCGAAAAATGCAATATTAAATCAGATAATGCCTTCTAAAAGCTTTTCTTTCTAAGAATCTCATTATTGTTTGTATATTTACTATTTCACTAAAAGATGAAATGAAAACGACAACACCATTTTTTGATTTCACAAATGAATTATTTATGAAAAAAATATCCGGGGTTCAAATTTTGTTTCACCCTCTGACTGCTTATACCGTCATTTTAGCAAGTATGAAATAAATCAATTTTCTCCTGTATCTTTCGATTTCCGCAAAATATTTTATTTACTTACAACTATTATAGTGCTGAATCATATTGTACACTAGATTCCCCGGAATCTAAATCTCATGTATCCGAAATTTGAAATAAAGTGAAAATAATTTTTTAATTTTCTGAAAACTTTTTACCGAAAAATGAAGGAAAAATAACAGTTACGAATCAGAAACAAACCTAATGTTTATTCCTAATTTAAAAGAAATTTCCAAATTGGTTTTTATAAATAAATACTCAGTAACTTTCTTTTTACCCTAAACTTGTTTGCCACTGAACTGTGCGAATCGTCGCGAGCTCTTTTCGTACGCTTTCGCAGAACATCCAGAGTTAATACTCTATTGAATTTGGTATATCAAGAGTATTTTACCGAAGATACCGTATAATACGAATTACCCAGAAACCGAACAAAGATTAGCCCAAATTGGTTCGGATTCCCGAGACTCAACTGTACCAATAAAGCCTTGCACTTAAATAACAATTCGATTCGATCCAACGTATCTGAACATGTTTGCGAACGTTGCATCTAATTAGCGATTTAAAAATCAGGCAGTCAGAAGGATAATATGTGCGTACTGTGTGTCCGCCACGAGAATGCTAGCCAAGTTGTCTCATTGATATCGATAGCAATAGAAACAGGTTATCTTAGGAGAAGGCAATTCCAGTAGGTAGAATTTAACGAATGATGTACTTATTTACCGCCGCAATCTGGCTCCAAGAACAAAATAAAACCCCGAATTCCTTCAGATTCCTCCTATTCGAAATGAATTCCCGAACATAACTAATTGAGCAACCATTGGTAATGAGACAAATTGGCGAGCTGAGGTCTCTCGGAAGATAGAAAGTAGGGAGACATTGGACATTTTGCTCTTTTCTACATAAAAGGAATCTTCTGCATGTTTATATTATTTATATCTTTGCTATTCTTGAGATGTCGATCAAAGTTTTTTATTTTGTGATTCCTACAAAGTATCTTTAAAGTTGCGAAACAGCACGAACCACACACGAAGTCGGATTTTCCGTTATAGCGGCATACATTTTGGATCAAGTATTTGTACTAAAAAAGTTGAAACAACACACAGACTTTATTGAAATATGTTTACAAACGTTAAGAAAATATTTCACGACATTTTAAATAGCAAAAATAGGATTAAATACTAATAATAACTCAAAAAATAAAACTCACTATTGCGAAGATTATCCACGTTGTGAAGAAAGTAAACAAACAAAATGATGCCATCGACGAAACGAGAAATTCTTGCAGAAATATCAATAGTAAGAAAATAGAGATTCAACTGAAAAAAAACAGCATGCAATTTGAAGAATTATTAAATAAATGGTAGCAGTTCAAAGTTGATGTCCAGTATACCGGACACTAGGTCTGAAGGGGATATTTAGGTAGCTTTTCACACGGGTAGTATATTTTCATAGGGGTTATGTAAAAATGAGATCTCACCTTTTTATAATTAGGAATGAAGATTTGAAAATTTGTAAAAGAAGTGTTACCAGTTTTATTATTAAAGAAATTTCTATATTTAATTTTGAAATTTTTCAAACTCGAAATCCTCTTCTCAGTTCTCGTTTGTTTAATATAAAGTCTGGAATTTTATTTCTGGGCTGGAAAATGAAATGAAAATGAGTGTTATAACCATTTCTTAGGATGGGATATGAAAACTTAAAAGTTATTTACGGGGAAGCTATATGTTCTAAGATTGAATTTTAACTCGTTTTCGATACAGAAGAAAAATAAGAACAGCAATGAATATGAAATAAATGCAAAGTGCTGTATCCAGGCTTCCTCACATCCCAACAATGCAAACAAGTTTCAAGAGCTGAATCAGCGAAATATTACAACAGTTGGGCAGATTGTTTAATGGAGGCCATATCCCTCTTCAGGTATATGATCTCCACTAAACTACTTGTTCACTTTTCGCCATGTCTCCACGTTTGCTAAAAATGTATCTTTTTTAAGATAGCTAAAGGTAAGTATTATATATTCTTGACTTGTTGATGCAAATAAGGAGGAGGAGATAGAGAACGTGTGATAAGCGATAGCAGCGTCCTCATTTGTGGAAATCGGGATTAACTACTCCGAATCCTCCCATTTCCAACGGATCCCAACATAAATTACGCCATGTTGGATCTTTTGTATGGATAACTGGAACTTTTTTTGTTCAATATTATATATGCTATGTATCTTATTTTGTTTCATTTATTATATAGTGGAATTATTAAAAGTATGCTAGGAAACAAAATCGATAATACCTTTTAAATACTTTTTATTCAAGATTCCTCGAGAGGAAAATGGTAAATTTAAAATGATTGTTCAAACTGATCAAACGTGATTTAAATGATTTTCCAATATGCAATATTTTAAAATATTATTTTCGCTTTTCATATGAAATATTGGAGTTTCATTTTATTTTTGTACTTATTACGTTAGCATTTCAAAATGCGTATCATATGTTATAATTTAACAAAATATGCATTATTCCTTTAAAATTTTGATTTCCTCGAATTTTGATAGATTTATTTCCGAATTATATGATTTGGTAATAAAAATTATTTTTATAGATATTGATTTACCTTTCGTTATTATTATCGAAATACAATATTTATTGTTATTGTAGTTACTTTTTTGAACTGTTATAATAATTTAAATGGAGTCCTGCCTGTTAACAAATTATGTTGAAGATCAGTTATTCAAATACTTAACAGTGTTTAGTTAGTAAACATCTAATGATGGAGACAACTTCGTTTCATTTAGTATAATCCTAACTCTTTTAATTATTTCCCTATTGACCCTTTCACTCACACCTTTTATTTTTGTTCATAAACATATTCCAAGTTCAAATTTATCCTTGTCTTCATTAATAATCTCAGAAAAATTCTGTTGGCGCCTGTATTGCAAAGATTTGTGTTCAACTGTAACCCCAACGCCAGTTTAAGAATGCCTGTTTTTGTCAGATTGGCTTCTGCCTTTTGTTCGTGTTGGTCGGATGTCTCCATTCGGGAGCATCATCTTCAATAAATTACTAAAAATCATGGAATTCGTCTAAATCAATTTCTCGTTTCGTAATTACAGTCCATAATCAAAGGACCAAACATAAGATTGGTCCAGTCGAGGCGGACTTGTTTGTCTGTCGAAAAATCTTGAATTTCGTTTCGAGGAGGAAAAAAAAAGTATGTCGGTCTCTTCAGACGACGAACCGTTGGCTCAATTAAAACGGAAGTGCAACCTTCGGTTGTCAAACTTTCAAACGAAAATAAATAAACTGCAACTGTATTTGAATGACCAAGCGTCAAACAATGACATTTTTATGATACAAAGCAAACTGGACAATGTATTAGAATTATGTGCAAAAATAGAATGTTTAAAATTGGATTACTACGATATTACCGAAGATGAACAAATAGCGGATAACGACGCTGAATTCGAAAAGATGGAAGATGACTTGGAATATTTAAAGGTAAGCTTTCAAAAAATATTATTCCAGTTGAATACTGCTGACAATGTTCAAATGCATAAAAGTAGAATACCTAATGAGGTTTTTGTAAAACTGCCTGATGTAAGCTTACCTGAATTCAATGGAAATATTGATAATTGGAGTAATTTTAAAGCACAATTTGATAGTTTAATAACTAATAATTCCACCTTAAATGAAACTCAAAAATTGTTTTATTTGAGATCAGTGTTGAAAGGAGATGCTAAGCTGGTGGAAACTCAGGAAGATACCTTTAATTCTTTGATGAAGGTATTAATTGATAGATTTAAAAATAAACGCTTAATTGTTAGCAATCATATTTTGAATATTTTAAATATTGAAAAGATTCATTTGGAATCTGCTAAGGACTTGAGAAATCTGGTGGATACAATAAATAAAAGTTTAAGAGGTTTGAAACTTCTTGAATTAGAAGCAAATGAATTAGTACACCAAATTCTAATTAATGTCGTCATTCAAAAAATTGATAAAGAAACTCGAAAGCAATATAAAATTTCTTTAACAACTAATGAATTGCCTAATTGGGATAAGTTTATTGAGTTCCTGCGAAAACGTTCACAAGTCCTAGAAAATATAAATGGAACTCATCAACAAACAAGAGTGAAAATAACAAGCTATGGTAAAAATAAAAACTTTATGCTGAAATCAACAAGTAAAAATATATGTGTGTTGTGCAAAGGTGGTCATGCCATTTATAATTGTTCTGCCTTTCTAGAAATGACCCCTTTACAAAGATTTGATATAAGTAAGAAGCATAAACTTTGTCTAAACTGTCTATATAATTCCCATAAACTTTCTGATTGCAAGTCTAAATATTCTTGCCCTTTTTGTCAAGGTAAACATAATCGTCTTTTATGTCGTAATCAAAATATTGGAAGTGCGCCAAATGCAGATATGACGCCAACATTGCAGACGGGCGAGACACCGTCCCCTTCGCATCCGGTGACCCCCGAACTTGCGACCCCTTCCGTGGGAGGAGAATCAACCTTGCATACACTTTCGTCAACAAATAAAATAAAAAATGCTGCGCTTCTTTCAACAGCTGTTGTTTGGGTGTATTCTCCTATTAGAAGTGGTTATGTCCAAGGAAGAGTTCTTCTCGACTGTGGATCCCAATCACATTTCTTAACGTCGCAGTTCGCTTCAGAATTGGGTTTAAGTAAGCGAAAAATAAATGTTCCAATCAGCGGTTTAAGCGGATCAACAACAAATGCAAAGTGGATAGCTAGCACTATTATTTGTAATAAAAATTCGTCCTTTTCATCTTTAATAGATTTATTGATTGTTCCAAAAATAACAGATTTCGTGCCATCAAAAGTTCTTGATATTGGGCAGTTAAATATACCCAAACGTTCGGAATTAGCGGATCCTAACTTTGACCAACCAGGGAAAATAGACATGCTTATAGGAGCTGAACTGTTTTATAAAATAATTAAAGATGGAAAAATTCAATTTTCTTCAAAATTGTTATTTCAAAATTCAGTATTTGGGTACATAGCAAGTGGAACCGTCGCATCGAATCATTCCGAACAATTTTGCTGTTTAATTTCCCAGGGAGAAAATATTGAAAATACCTTACAAAAATTTTGGGAAATCGAAGAATTGTCTGGCGAACGCCCATTGAACAAAGAAGCAGAAATATGTGAAATCCATTTCCAAAAAACTCATTGTCGTGTTAAAAATGGTGAATACATTGTACAAATGCCCTTAATTGAAGAAGACTCGACCATCAAAACTTTGGGAATGGCTTGGAAATCAAATGAAGACCAATTTATCTTCAAAGTTTCTGTAAAAGAACAAATTGCCTATACCAAGCGAGATGTTTTGTCCACCATAGCGAAACTCTTTGACCCACTGGGACTCCTAGGCCCTGTTATCTGTAAGGCAAAAATATTTCTTCAAAGGCTTTGGTTAGAAAAAGTAAACTGGGATGACCCACTGCCAGAACAAATTTCTAGTGATTGGTATCGATTTGTTTGCAACTTGAAAGAAATAGAAAAAATTAAAATTGACAGGTACATCTAAAAATTCGCAACCTGAAAGAATTGTTCTTTTTGGCTTTTCGGATGCTTCTACTCACGCTTATGGTGCAGTGGTCTACCTGCAATGTCATGCAAGGGATAGTACTCCACTCTCCAAACTTCTTGACAGCAAATCTAGAGTAGCTCCTTTGAAAACAATATCAGTACCTCGTTTGGAGTTATGTGCATGCTTGCTGCTAGCTAAACTTGTCGAAAAGGTTCTTTTGTCATTGAAAATGAATATCGAAGAGGTAATTTTGTTCTCCGATTCAACTATTGCCCTAGCTTGGATAAATTCACCTCCCCATCACCTAAAAACCTTTGTAGGAAACAGAGTCTCCAAAATACAATCATTGACAGAACATCATCAGTGGAGACACATTTCGTCGACTGAAAATCCTGCTGACATCATTTCTCGTGGTGCTGATCCTACCGACCTCAAGAATCTTAACCTTTGGTGGACTGGTCCAACGATATTTATAGAAGAAACGACTAATGACTTTTCTTCCAGTGAGATCAAAATGGACTCCTTCGAAAAGGAACTATATTCAGCTGAACATAAACAGTTATATACAAACAACTTAGTACTTTCTTCGGACAGTGACTTCATCACCCACATTCTTTCCTTAAGTAATAACTTTCAAAAATTAATTAGAATTATTAGTTTCCTTTTCAGATTCCTGTACAACTGTAAAACCAAGGAGAAAAAGTCTGGGTCTATAAGTGTGGATGAGTTTCAGCATGCTAAAAAGTATTTAGTTAAAACCATACAGGTAAATGTATTTAGTGCTGAAATTAATACCTTAAAGAAAAATGAATCTATTAAAAGAACTAATGTAAGTAATTTAAATGTTTTTCTTGATGATGACGATCTCATTCGTGTTGGAGGTAGACTTACTAATTCAGAATTATCTTTTGATCAAAAACATCCTATTTTGTTGCCTCGAGATCATAAGTTAACTGATATTATTATGGAGCATTTTCACATAAAAAATTTGCATGTAGGTGCGCAAACTTTACTTCATCTTGTTAGGCAAGAATATTGTCCTTTAAATGGGTGAAATAATGCTAGAAGAATTGTGCACGAATGCCTTAAATGTTATAAAGCTAAACCCAAACTTGAAGAGCAAATAATGGCATCGTTGCCTAGGGAAAGAGTAACAGTCAGTTCCCCTTTTACCAATACTGGTATAGATCTTTGTGGCCCATTTTATATTAAATATAAAAAACAACGCAAAGGTATATTCAATAAAGTTTATGTAGCAATATTTGTTTGTTTCTCTATTCGAGCGGTTCATTTAGAAATTCTCACCGATTTAACCTCTGATGCTTTAATTGCTACCTTTAAAAGGTTCTTTGCTCGTCGTGGCATTTGCGCAACAATATTTTCGGACAATGCTACAAATTTCGTTGGTGCTAATTCGGAACTTAGAAAGTTTTACCAACCATTTATAAAACTTCCTGATAATCTAGCTTCGTATTTGGTTTCGCATTCAATTTCGTGGAAGTTCTTGCCTCCTAGATCTCCTAATTTTGGCGGTCTCTGGGAAGCTGTAGTTAAATCGTTTAAACACCATTTGAAAAGAACCGTAGGAAACTTAAAATTAACTATTGAAGAATTTTTAACAGTTGTAAATCAAATTGAAGGTGTTCTTAATAGTAGGCCACTCATTCCATTATCGTCCGATCCAAACGACTTTTCGACTTTAACACCAGGTCACTTCTTAATAGGTCGACCAATTAGTTCCATTCCGGAACCTCAATTAGTTAATGTTCCCAATAACAGACTTTCTAGCTGGCAAAAAGTACAAAAAGTGAACCAAATTATTTGGCAAAAATGGTCCAGAGATTATCTAAATAATCTCCAACAGCGTGGAAAATGGAAATTTCAGAAAAATAATATAGAAAAAGGTAGTCTTGTACTTTTAAAGGACGATAACCTACCGATTTGTTCTTGGTCGATGGGTAGAATTCATGAAGTAATACCAGGAAAAGATGGAAAGGTACGAGTTGTATTAGTCAAAACAGCTAATGGTATTTTTAAACGTAGTATTTCAAATGTATGTTTATTACCTGTAAATACTACCTAGAATTGTATATTAATTGAATTGTTTTCTTACTGTATTTTAAGTGAATGTCTCATATTTGTGTGGTAAATATTATTAGTTACATTATTTGAATTTTTGAATTGCTTCATTGTATAATTTGTTAACAACTATTATAATCATTTGTTGAATTAATTTGTTTGAAATAATAATATTTCAAAGTCGGGCGGTATGTTGGCGCCTGTATTGCAAAGATTTGTGTTCAACTGTAACCCCAACGCCAGTTTGGCGGTTATTCTGTAAGAATGCCTGTTTTTGTCAGATTGGTTTCTGCCTTTTGTTCGTGTTGGTCGGATGTCTCCATTCGGGAGCATCATCTTCAATAAATTACTAAAAATCATGGAATTCGTCTAAATCAATTGTCGTTTCGTAATTACAGTCCATAATCAAATTACCAAACATAAGAAATTCTATGTAAACTCTTAATTCGAGGTCAAGTCGTGCAATGTTTCTCTCTTTCCTCGTTTGACGTTCTTTTTGGGTTGAATATATTATAACCCGATAAATTATCTGTATATTTAAGAAAATGAGCGGTAATACAAAGAAAATAAAAACCAATGATGATCAAAAAATTTTTTGGTTCATCAGAAGTATCTACTGGTACTGTGCACTGTATATATAAGCGGTCCCTTTCCAAAGCACAATTGGTGGAAATTTCATTGATTCTTTAAGGGATGCCATAGTAGCTTTCATACTGCTCAAAGTCTTTAACAATTCAATTTTAACCGATACAAATTATCGAGCAGAAAAATCTATTCGAACTTTAATAATGCCTGAGATTATTAATGATGATATCTACAGTT
>BGPR01037478.1:0-15114 GCA_013235015.1 Araneus ventricosus
TGCATTTATTTTCTGAAGTTGCAACAAACATCGCAGTATTGATTTTGAACTGTATGTTATTTTCCAAATATATTTTGGGAATTCAGCCTAAAATGCTTGGCCTTAGACCTCATTTATTGACATATAATTTTCTTTTCAGTATTAAAATAACAATAAATATTTAGTATTCTAAACATATTATTTTAAAAAATTATTCCGTTTATAATTTGTTTGAATGAGTATGTGGCAACAACCCGATTATCAGCGACACCTTCGTCGTATTCTGTAATATTCAGTTAACAGTACTGCTTGGTTTCCTGCGCGCGCGCCTGTGACTCTTGATAAATTTTTATTGACTGTTGTCTGCGCTGTGGTTCTGTGACCTTGTCATGGAGCAGAAAATCAATTTGAAATTCTTGTACGAATTGGAGAAATCAAGAGGCCAACGTCATGCAATGCTGAAGCAGGTGTATGGGGATGACAAAAGTACGCTTCTTATATACTTTGCACTTCTGACAACGCGTGTAAAAATCGTCGAAAGCTCTTGAAAACTTCTCCACTGGTACAACTTTCAATTCCCGTGTCACAGCAGCTTCAATGTGCATAATGTCTGTAAATATTCTCCCTTTTAGAGCCACTTTAAGTTTAGGGAACAGAAAAAGTCCTATAGTGACAGGTCTGGGGAATACGGGGAGGGGTGCAACAGTTCAGTAACCCCATGTTGAGGCAGAAACCGCTTTACAAGCGTAGTGTTATACCGCCGTGCATTATCGGCTGTGGTGGGCCGCCCACTCCAATGCACATCTTCGACGCTTTCACGGTCATCAATAAACTTTTTAAACCACGTGTACAAAGTCTTCAAGGTCACGGTGTCATCTCCACACGCCTGCTCATCATTGCATGACTTTGGACTGCTGATCAGGGGTGGCGCCAGTGGGATGCTGTGCCTGCCCCCCGTCGGGGCAAATTTTTGTGCCCCGTTCATGCAACGGGCTATTCAACTAGTAGATAAATAAAGATCTGGCGACAATTTGTGAGGGTCATCATTACACCCTCCTCTCGTACAGCAGGTCGTGCCCTCCCTGTCGGGGAAATCCTGACCCCTGTCGGGCAGACCGTGCCTCCCCATCGGGGGACTCTAACGCCACTGCTGCTGCTGATTTACCAATTCGTACAAAAATTTCAAATTGATTTTGTGCTCCATGAAAAAAGCCACAAAACTACCACACAGACAAGAGTCGATAAAAAATTTATCAAGACTCACAGGCCTCACGAAACCATGCAGTACTGTTAACTGAATATTACAGAACACGACGAAGGTGTCGGTAATAATCGGATTGTTCCCATTTTCGATTTGAGGGGTGATTCACTCTACTTATTAGTCACGCAGTTAGAGCAAGTATTTTTTAAGCAAATACTGTAGAAACTTTTTGAAAATAAATATGTGTGCCAAGATTACATTAAACCATAACTATTGTAGAACTGTAATGTTATTGAAATCTTTGAATATTAAGAAATAAATTTGTGTAAAAAAATAATAAGTTTTCAAAAAGTAGGCTGAAATATTTGACAATAGTTGAGGTGTTACATGGATTTTGAATTTCTTTTTCAAATAACGCATGCAAACACTCGAATAATGCCGTCATGATATTGACCAAAAGTTTTCGTTTTAGTGTTTCCGCGTTTTATTTTAAGTATTTTAGAAATCAATGCTTAAAAGATTGTACCCTTTAAGTTACGATCAATTTATTATACAATGCTTGGCAAAAAATATATTTAAATGGCATATGAAAAGAATGCTCTTATAGAAACCTATAGGAATTACAAAACATTAATCCATTAAAATTAGAAAACCTAATCTAAAATAATTTTCGAAAGGGCAGTGTCTGTTTATTCGAATGTATGACAGATTAGGATGGCATTATGAGATAGATTACTATGTTCTAGTCAATTCCAATGTTTTTCCTAAATTAAATTTATATATTTCAATTAATCGAAAACAACCAATATATTTTTCACTCTTACATGGTTTGGTTGCATGGTTTGCTGAATTAAACTTAAATTAGACTTACAGCAGGCAGAGTTAAACACAATTTTCTGTTTTTTCTTTTTATTTACTGACTAACATTTCATAGAGCACATTGAAATTTAAAATAAAAAACTCTTATTTTTTATGTTTCAAAATTTGACTAACAATAAATCTGTCATCTACCGAGATTGCAAGGGGACTTTTTCAATTTTGTATCAAGGGCTAAATGATAAATAAAGCCATTCATTTTAAATTCAACCCAGTCTAAGAAAACATTTCTTCCTGAAAACCATCCCAGATTCCATTATTCATGAAGTAAATCACAAATTCCTCAGAGTAAATTTTCCTCAAGTGCGTTGTAGGTTGCTTTTAGGAAACAGAATATTCAAAATGCATTATGCCATACAGCTGAAACGACCTTAGATGGGATTACGTTCTGTCATAAATCTGAAAGGCTTTTATGCACTGAAACAGAAAGTGTATTTTTATAGCCATCTGAGAGTCATCGTGAACGTAATGGTAGACATTATTTAAAATATCTAACTACAAGAAAATTTTGATGGGTAATGGTAGACATTATTTAAAATATCTAACTACAAGAAAATTTTGATGGAAGTGAACAAGCAAGTAGAGGAAATAATTTTGAAAATGGTTAGCACGAGATAAATGATATTCAGATGCTTTTAGAGGACACAGATAAAATTTATTGATTTAAACGGTATATTTTATTGATTTCTGTTTATTCACAGTTATGCAGTGGAAACTTATGTTATAAACATATCTGCTATAATTTGCTGTAATCTAAACAAAATTATGAAGTCGGCGCTTAACAAGCAACACCACCTATCTCAATTTATTGAAATTTCAAAGAGGAAGAAAATACTAAACTTTTCGAAACCAATAACGAATATTTCTGAAATTTTTCACATCTGATATAAACATGAGACCACATGTTACTACCAGATGTGAAAAAAAAAAAAAAACAATCGTTATTTATTGTGAAAAATTGAGTATTTTCTTCCTTCTTGAAATTTCAAAAAATTGAGATAGGTGGTGTTTGTTGCTTGTTAAGCGACGAAATTTTAACCATCTGAGGACGAATGTCCCGAGGGCTCTCCAACTTCTCGTAGCATTATGTGTGCGGCCGTCCGCAATGAGTTACAATTTTAATATTCATAAACCAATAATGAACTATGATTTGCATTTACATTTTAGGTACAATTCTATTAAAAAACGAAGTAGCAATGAATAGCGCAAGAAAAAAAATCCTAAACAGGAAAAAGTTAAATATACCGTGCAAATGTATATTATCCAATATACGTGTATGTATAAATGTAATTTCAAAAATATAATTTCAATGCACCAGGGGCATTTCTATTAGACCCTTATATTTTTAGGATGCTGTTTTGTCCTCTATTTTTTTTATTTTCTAATTTTTAGTGTACTAAAAAAACTGGTTTTTTGGAGAAAAATTATTTTTATTATTTAAATTATTTCGTTAAACGCTTTACTAAATTACAAAAATTTAACTGCTAATTTCAACAATTTTTATACCACAAAATCAAATTATATTTCCTGTCTCTCTACACTATTTGGCTTGTTCCATGTTTATAAAGATGGAATATTATATTCGATTTTTCATTCACTCCTTCAAGTGCAAGAATTTTAAAATTTATTCCGCTTCTGTATTCGCGATTACAATTCAGGATTTTAATATTTTCAGAATATATCATTTAATCATTAATTAAATTAAATTTTGATTTCTTACCATTGGCGCTACTTGGTAATGAGTTTAAAAATAATTAATCTCAAGATGAAAGTTGGAAGATATTTCAAATAGCAGTTGCTTGTAAATTTATACCAAAAATTCGGAAAAAAATTATTTCGAAATGTGTACTATATTTTTGGGCAGAGAGTATCACAATTTTTGCTGATCAACATACATGTTTATCGAATACCATGGTTTATATACAGAGTGCCCACTTAAATAAGAGCCACCCTCCCTTAACTTCTGAACGACGGCAGCTATAGTCGGAAAATGGTGTCTAGGTATAGTAAAATGGCTTTGCGCTACTCGCTGAAATGACTTACAGAACCACTGGTGACAAATTCAGGAGTTAGTATTCCTATCTGGAAAACGGCACAAGATAGGGGGAAACTGTCAATTAGAAAATTGTAGAGTTTTTACATTTAAATATTTACGTTTAATCACTTGTTGTTAGTAATAAAGCATAAAGCCTAGGAATAGTCTTTTCTATGAAAACTAATTATCAACTTAATCCTCCCAGAAAATGTTCCATAAATTGATTTTAGCATTATTTTTGACACATAGTCTGCCTGTTTAGATATATATATCATAGTAAGGATTGTCGATTTAATTTCCATAAGCTTCCAGCTTGTTTTTTTTTTAATAACGCAAAAAGTTTCGTTGGTTTTTATTAGCAGTAAATGGAGAAATTCAAAAGAATACAAACAACTTAATGGACTTGTCAACACATCCGAGGACAACATCATAATATGGTAAACAGCATCGTAAACAGTTATAAAAGTGAAAGAGTTTTTGCAAACACGCATTTTTTTATTAGTGTACAAAAAGAGGAAAATACTTTTATATCAAAAATCTAGAGCTCAAAACAAAATTGTTAAATCTTGAAGCTTCGATAGAAATGCTATGAATAAACAGAAATTTTATCAAATGTATAATAATCTATATGGTGTGCTCAAATGAAAATGAGACTTTTGGTGCAGCGGCGTTATTCCAAGCGGGAGAACTTTGAATTTTCTCTGGTTTAAGGCTGTGTAACTGAAGAGAAATTGGGTATAAAACGTCTCTCTCTCTCTCTCTCTCTCTATATATATATATATATATATATAATAATCTCACTTAATTTTATTTCAAATTCTAATATTATATATTTTGAAATCTTAATGTATTCCAAAATCACTTTTCTAAAACTCCAGTTTCGTTCTATTTCCCGCTCTGGAAATATATTAAATCTCTCATTTTGGCATATTCATTACCAAAAGAATATTTTAATCGTTTCCACGCGCGAAACTGGCGAAATCAGCGACTTACTGTCGCCATGCATTTTCCCTAAAACACTTACGTAATATACTAAAAATAGCTATTATTCCCTTCACTTTGATCACATGTCTATCTGTTAAATCCCTACCTGAGAAAAAGCAGGGATCTTCTGTTCTCTTTTGGCTTAAAACTTATACTAAGATGTACGTACATTCCGTCACTCTCCCATAATAAAATGAAAATTAGAATTTAACTCGGCCTGTTTAATCATTTAACGACTACAATAACGAAAACACTTCAAGAGTCGGCAGGATGGTCTGCACGGATAAAAAAATTCTTTAAAAAAATTTAAAGATGTAAGAATTAAAAACGAAACAACGTAATGGAGAGTGACGGGGAATAACAAAAAATGGCTGACCAAAATAGCTGCAAATTTATCGGAACTTCTAACAGTGCCTCCTGAAAAATCAACACCAGACTCTGTACTTTTCCTGATATCTCGTCCAAGATATCCTTAAATCCAGCTGCCAGCAAGGAAATTCTTGATGCAGCATCAACTCCACTCCACATCTACAATGGTTTTCAAAAGTGTCAGCGAAAAAATGGTCCTCACCATTGTGTTTATTATGTGCTTTAGGAAAAATGTGATTTAATTGTCAAAATTCTAACGGAATATCCATATTGTGCTTCAAATCTTCATTTCGTTTTACGCTTCTGTTTCGGTTTTCATCAAGAAGGAAAAAAAATAATAATGTACTAATTTCGCCGAGATTTTCATAATTTCAGTTTCCCTGTGTTATCGGTTTCAGAAAACTGCAGCTGATTCAGATAAAATCTACAAATCTATTCTAAAATTCCTCGACGTGGTGCACCAAAAAATATAACTTTTATCGCTGATTGTTTAATTCTTTACTTTTGAGTATTAATTGATTTTAAGTTTTTATTTGAGAAAAAAATTATTTGGTGGTGTTATGTATTGATTTATATTTTGTGATTGATCATAAATTGATATGAAATTGAATTTGAAAAAAATTAAATTGTTTGTGATTTGAAACTAATTTTGCAGTGTACATATTAAATTTTGAAATTTAAGGTATTCATGTTGAATATAAGATATTTTACAAAGAAATATTAATTTTAACAGTTTGGTTTTATTATGTTTTTAATTATGTTTCATTTGATATAATAATTTTTGACATTACTTTAAAAAGTGAAAGTATTCTTGTTTTGGTTTTGAAATTTATTTTGCTGATATCAATGCTATAATAAATGTGGAGGTTTAAGAGGTTTTATTAAGAATAAGAAATATTCACGTAAAAATTTTGAGTATTACGTTGCAAAGTTTAAGTTGCAAACTTGATTTATTTATACATAGTTTCTTTTTGTGCACCTCTTATATTTTGAAGTGAAATCCCATGCAAATCTGAAAATAACATTTTTTGATTATGGTTATAATAGGAAATGCTACTTAAGAAAAATGGTCGTAAATGTTTATAAAGAAAACTTAGGTTAAAATACCCTAAATTTTATAATTCACATAAATTTTAATTGCTTCATACATTAATTTTGTTTAAAATCAGGTTTAAATGTGTTATTGGAATATGGCAAATAATTTATATTACATGACTTAAAAGAAAAGCAAATAAAAGGAATTTTACTATACTCAGAGATATAAATAATGAATAAACAAAGTAAAATAAACAATAACGCCAACTCCCTCCATTCTGAGGCCTCGGGAGATCAGTTTCTGTACTCTTTCGACTGCTATAACAGAATGAGAGTGTAGTTAGGTTGTTAAATAATAAAAAAAGAGATTTCTCAGGAGATTTTGCGATGTGGATTAGCACAGAGTTTGACCATCAAAACCCAAAAATGCTCATCTCTGCAGGCTATAATGTCCCATTGTATCTTTCTTCCTAAACAGAAAATTCTTCACTTTATAAAAAATAAATTAAGTCATAAATTTTTAATTGCCATACTACCATCACGACACTTATAACATTTAAATTTCCTGATTTCTGAAAAAGAAAAGAAAAAAAAATTGAAAAAATTTGTATTTTAGAATTATATATCAATGTTTTTTATTTGTTCATATTTAGAGTTTTTTCATGTACCAAAAATCTTCAAGAATTTTTACAGGAAGTATAAGAGTTTACATTTGTTCATATTATTGTTCTTATAAAGTACATTTGAAATTATTTTCATGTTTATGATAAAGTGAAGGGAAAAATTTTATAAGAATTCTATTAAAAATTTAAATTTTAATTTCTTATTTGGGCATCCATGTAATATACGGGTGTTTGTCAAGGGCCTTGGCGCACACACGCGTCTTGCGGAGGGGGGAAATTGTAATAATCTCACCTAATTTTATTTCAAATTCTAATATTACATATTTTAAAATCTTAATGTATTCCAAAATCACTTTTCTAAAACTGCAGTTTCGTTCTATTTCCCGCTGAAAATTAGAATTTAACTCGGTCTGTTTAATATATATATATATGTGTGTGTGTGTGTGTGTGTGATATTTTAATTTTTTAACTTTCCTAAATAATCTTAACGATACCTCATTTTAAATACTTCCACTTTCATCATAATTAACGCACTACAACTTTCTTTTCAAATCACGAGTTTCTGAAGGGGAAATCCCTTTCCTGGGTACTTAAGCTTTCTGCGCATTCATTTCTGCCCTTTTTCACGCCGACATGTAAGCTTTCAACAACAACGCGCCACTCGGGCGTAAGCTTCTGAATTCTGGTCATGGAGCTGCATACAAATTAAATACTTTACTTATGAAGAAATAACGCCTGATGCCTAAATAAAAGAAGATTTAAACAAATATCGTCTCTTCCTTGATGACAATGGACTGCCTTTCACCTTTTTAAAGCCTGATCTTATAATAAGTCGACAGGATAAATGCTCCTGCTTCTTGTAGACCCCGTGGATAGTGAAAGATGACTGTTTCATGATCAAAGTTTCCTACTGCTAAAAAGAACTCCATGAAAAGAATTTACCTATAAAATCAATTGTATCGGCCACATCCAGGAAGTTTAAAGTTCTGCAATTCTAGTTGTAATGTTGAAAAATTTCCATAGTGCCTTCTTCAAGCATCGAGTTCATTTCTAATATGTGTCTGAAATATTTTAAATGTGCAAGAAGGATTCAACATGTGTTCTCCTCGACAGATTTCATTTTCTAACGTGTGACTTATTCTTAAAAAGTGTTTTCGGATTCATTTTTTCATCAAAAATTAATGTTTTCGAGACTCGTGGATTATCATTGCGTTATTGGTTTCAAAAAACTGCACGTTTCAAACTCGCATGCGTAAAAAGTAAAAACTGCAGCTGATTCAAATAAATTCTAAAATTCCTCGATGAGGTGCACCAAAAATTATAACTTTTAATCGCTAATTGTTTGATTATTTAATTTTGATTATTAATTGATTTTAGGTTTTATATTTGAAAAAAAAATTATTTGGTATTTTTATGTATTGATTTTCAGTTGTTCTTAAAAAATATGATTCAGTAATTTTTGAAAAGTGGAATTAATTAAGTATTGATTTATATTTTGTGATTGATCATAAATTGATATGAAATTTCATTTGAAAAAGAAAAAAATTTAAAGTGGTTTTGATTTGAAGCTAATGTTACAGTGTCCATATTAAATTTTGAAATTTAAGGAATTCATGTTGAATATAAGATATTTTACAAAAAAATATTGATTTTTAAAGTTAGGCTTTATTATGTTTTTAATCATATGTTTCATTTCATATATTAATTTTTGACATTAATTTAAAAAGGGAAATTTTTGTTTTGATTGATTTTGAAATTTATTTTTCTGATAGCAGTGCTGTAATAAATGTTGAGGTAGGTATAAGGTTTTATTGAGAACAGCAAATAATAATATTAAAAAATGTGGTGAATTACTACGCAAAGTTGCATATATTATTTTCAGTTTTAATGTTACTAAAAAGTGCGTATTAAAAAATGGCTTAAATATTTATAAATCAAAATGTCTAAAATGATGAAAATTTTATAATTCACATAAATTTTAATTGAGTCATAAATTTATTATGTTTAAAATCAGGTTTAAATGTGTTGTTAGAGTATGGCAAATAATTTATATTACATGTCTTAAAAGAAAAATAAATAAAACAAATTTAACACTACTCAGAGAAACAAAATCATGCACAAAAAAAAAACAAAAAAAAAACTCCCTCCATTCTGAGGCCTCGGAAGATCAGCTTTTGTACTTTCGACTGCTATAACAGATTGAGAGTGTAGTTATGTTGTTAAAAAATAAAAAGAGCTTTCTCAGGGGATTTTACGATGTGGATTAGCACAGAGTTTGACCATCAGAACCAAAAGTGCTCATCTCTGCTGGCTATAATGTTCCATCGTGCCTTTCTTCTTAAACAAAAAATCGTCTATGAAAAATTCTTGCAATGCCTCTACAAACACCCAAAATTTGAAGAACTTCTCATATATATATATATATATATATATACACAACAACAATAGTAACAGGAATGGTTTGTACAGCAAAACTAATTTAACCTGGCTAAAGCTTGTCCACAGCCAAGCTGCTATATTAATTGTTGAAAACTTCATATACTTGGTTTGCCTATTTCAATACTTTTAATAACAACAGAGGTCTTTTTTTTACTTGTTGACATATAAATTCTTAAACTTGATTTTTGTTCATGGTATCTTTAGTATTTTCAATTTTTTAGATTTTATTTAAAATTGATGTATTGTTCAAATAATGACTTTTTAGCATAGAATTTGATTCTTGATATGTTTTGTTTACTTTATTTCTGTATGATTATATACAAGTTATATTTGAATATATATATATATTCAACAACTTTAGTAACAGGGATGGTTTGTACAGCAAAATTAATTTAATCTGGCTAAAGCTTGACCACAGCCAAGCTGCTATATTAATTGTTGAAAACTCCATATACTTGGATTGAATTTTTCAATACTATTAATAACAACAGTTTTTTTTACATGTTTACATATAAATGTTTAAACTTAATTTTATGTTCATGGTATCTATAGTATTTTCAATTCTTAAGATTTGCTTTAAATTTGGTTGTATTGTTCAAATAATGACTTCTTAGTATAGGATTTGCTTCTTGATATGTCTTGTTTACTTTGATTCTGTATGATCATATATAATAAGTTATATTCCGATTAATATATATATATATATAAATATAAATAAATAAAGAGGAAAGCAATAAAATAACAAACCTTCATATCATAATCGAAAAGAAATGAAAAAAAAACGAATTGAAGGTATATCTGAGTAAAGATGAAAAATGAGAAGAGTGTCAAACGTAAAACAAAAGAAAAAATCGTAAAGTGTGAAGAAAATACAACACATACGCAATGAATGCTCTAAAAGCTTCAATTACAAGAGCACTGTGGTAGATATAGTATAAATCGTAAAGTTAAAATTAAAATAAAATAAAATGGAGAGTAAATGCAGTTAAAGCACATTGACGATTCGTCGGGGGATGAAATCACTGTGAACTGCTAAAAAGATATAGAGTTTGACAATTTCTTGCAATCAATGCCGCCGTAAGGCCAAATACACCGATTTTCATCCCTAATGCCAAACGAAACCAAGGAAAAAACAACATTAAGATAAACAAAAAGCTTGAGCAGGATAAATATAATATTGAAGAAAATATTTTAACGTACAGACGTAAGGTCAATAATTTTGTTCTATTTACGCATAATGTGCAATGCAACCTATAAAAAGTGTAAACAGTAAATTTAAATTTACAATTTTCAGTCATATATAACAGGTTATATTTTGGTTGATATTACTATATATATATATATAAACCTGCTTAATCAAAATAAATGCTGCATATTAATTCTACAAAATTTTAATTGTCAATTTTACATTTTAAACTGTAAGAAACAGCACATACTAGATTTGATTTGGACTTCAGAAAATGAAAACACGCACTCTATTGGAAAATAAATATCTAATGGAATGTGTTTTAGATTTGCCAGGACTCGGAGAGCTGTAGAGAAAATAAATGGACATTTCCAAGTTTATTCATCTGTGAATACATGGAAATTCTGAGTAAAGCCAGTTTTATCAATACATTGATTTTTCCATTAGAAACACTGAAATGTGTTTATAACATAGAAGCAGAAAGACATCTGTTATATTCGCAAAAATAAATTTATCATTTTTGAAATAAATAGATGATTTGAAACCCATTCACTGTAATGACATAGTTTTCAAATACAGGAGAGAAATATTTTTGGAATCTTGTAAAAGAAAAAGAGAAATTCATTTATTTTTTTCAAAAATATCAAGAGATACAGAAGAAATTTGATTGCTTCTGTCACTTAGATTTGATACAAGGAAAAAAAACTTTGCATATAAAAAATTGAATGTTATTTGCTAGTAGTGTGTTTATAATTGCAGTGTAATTAAAAGTACAATAAAAAAATTCTACAGTTTATAGCACAAGAATACAAATTGGGCAAATGTAAATTACCCTTTCATTTATTCATCATAAGAAAAGATATATTTTAAAACTCTTTCTTATCTTATTATACACCATTAAAAGAGCATGATTTTAAAATTATGATGGTGTACTTAAGATGACGAGAAACTGAAGCAGAGTTCTTAAAAATCTGTTCAAAATGTTTCAAAGAAATTGCATTAAAAATATAGTATCAAACATAAAGAGGAAATAAATAGCTGGGGAACTGTGAAAGAGTTGAAGCAAACAAAAAAGAAAGAGAGAGAGGGAGATTTTGCCTAATTTATTTTGATTTCCAGAGGAGTAACTAAAGAATTGTCGGAAAAGCTAACATTAAGAATATAAAAAAATAACTTGTTTGAAATATTTATTGAAATATAATATTTTTTCAGTTTTAAGATAATTGCGTAAATTGTAATTAGCTTTGCACACTGCGTGACTGACGTTCTTAAAATAGATCGATACGGTGCATATTTGATACTATGAGTTTCAAAAATAAAAAAAGTAAATTATGAAAACGTTTAAAAAATATTTGTTTGCTAAGCTCTACACTTATAGCTTTAATTCTGCTTAATTTTTGGAAATCGGTAGATAAGTGTTAGTACATTACGTAAAAATTACTTGCCAAATTTCATCCATGCAGTTGGTTGACTTTTAACATCCTTTTATTTAAATTCTTTCGTGTTCGCAAAAAACGGAATATTATATCTGATTTTTCACTCACTTCCTGGTGTGGTAATATTCTTGAATTTTGTTCAGCTGTGTCTTTCCAATGACAGTACATAATTATAATACAAGGTTGCGAAAAGTATATTTATCTTTTAAAAAACCTTATAAAAATAAACTAACAAATCTATACTCTTGAGGTTTTTCTTATATTCAGTAAATAAAGCATCAAAGTTTTTTTGATGTTTATAAATGAATTAAACACTAAACAGTAACAGGTCGATATTGCCATCCTCGTTTCAATATGGCTTCTTCACAGGAATCGGAGCAAGTTGTTGCTTGTATATTGAGCTTAAATCTGTAACGCAGATACAAAGTAAATTTTTGACTGCATGCAATCGAAACACACCTTCCAGGCAGATAATTCATGAATGGCCTGAAAAATGTAGGACGATGTGTCAATTCTCCAGTGCTTGATAGAATCTAGTTGGAAATCTCGTACTGACTCTGCGTGAGAATAAGAGTTGGTATACTGACATTTTCTAAACACTGTCAGAAAAAAACCTTGGATTTCTTCTTTATTGAATGCAAAAAAACATACAAGTGAATAGGGGTAGTTGGGGTAGATTGATACGCATGAACATTGTTGCAATCCATAAATTTTGATGATCGGAATGGTTCAAGATGCCCCATATGAAGATACCAAAAGAATGGTTCATCCCCTCATATATATGCCACTGCAACCCTTAGCACAGGGTATATTTTTCGGAAATGTTTAGTCAAAAGTTAATTTACAGATGAATCAAACAGCTAATCTTCTCGTTAAGGAATTTTACTCTAAGTATGCGTTGTGTGATTTCTTTTATTCTTTACGTTTCCTGCCAGGGAATCTACTCCAAAGGCAGGAAAAAACATTTATTTTCTGAACTATATTAAATTTTTATGTTATTTAGCGTTGTTTTAAGCAAAAAAGGCTCTTGTGGCAGATTGATACAATTGACTCCGGTGTACATTGATACTCGTCTTGTGTGTGTATCAATGTGCCCCAACAGCAATTACTTCGCTAAATCGTTTTCAGAAATATAAAAAAACGTAAAAATGAACTATCTAAGAGAAACACGCAATTAAGCATTTATTTAAACAATGAAAACGGTTTGATTTCATTGCAAAAATGAAAGATATTGATGTAAATTAAGTTTCAAAACTTTTTTTACGAATTTATAAAAATCGAAGAAAAAAATTCTACCGAAACTTAATTAATATCATCGAAAAGATAATTTTTTGCATTTTAAGATGGCGTGAAAATTATTTTTCTGCTATATTATTTTCGTAAGCTATCAAGGAAGAATGCGAAAAATTCCCTTGATTTTGAATTCATTAAAATTTCTAAAAA
This sequence comes from Araneus ventricosus, assembly GCA_013235015.1. Lineage (NCBI taxonomy): Eukaryota > Metazoa > Arthropoda > Arachnida > Araneae > Araneidae > Araneus > Araneus ventricosus. Next base: position 13,607 of record BGPR01037478.1, read on the forward strand.
AACAGCTTCGAGGTAAACATTCCCTCCCTCCAAAGCATTTTCACACACACACCCTCATTCTCCTTTACTATTTGCAGGGTAAATTAGTTTCTGAGGCATTATTGTTTCATTTTTCTAGTCTCATTGAAAATGTTGAATTTTGATTGAATTAAAAGTTTGTTACTTTGTTGAAGTTTTAAACCTTGATTTGGAATCCAAAGTTTATTGATAAAACAAATTTTGTTTTCATCCGACACCTATTAATCATCATTATTTTCGATATTTCCGTGAAAATGTTTGTTCCCCAAGTGTATGCTATATCAATGTACTCCTAATATGGGGCAGATTATTACAAATCCATTTTTAAGAAAAAAAAGTGTGATGAGTATTTTATTATGTCATTTATGACCAAAAATCGACTGAAATCCTATATTAGATTAACAAATATTTATGTCTTTGTCTGTTTGATGATCCCGCCTTGATCCACAGACGGACAGAGAGGCAGGCATAATTCAAGGAATGGTTTTTTCGGATTCTGGGCGGACAGAAACTTTGAAAGCAAACGAAATTACTCCCCGTGCATGCTTCGTATGCCAGAAAAAGGAGCAATTACAGAGATGGTACTGTTATTTTCTCTCTGATTCCCAGTTTCTCTTGCCTTTAGAAATTTTTCCTACTACAGGGCAATCTCTTTAGTAAATATTTCTTCCAAAACTGGCTTGATCTTGCAAGAGATTTATTTCATTTTATAACTGTTCGAAAGGATGAGTATTCACAAAAGCGGAAACAATTTCATATGCAAATTTTCCAGGTTTTCAAAACTGAGTAGCAAATATATTGTTACAAAAATCGCCTGCTGGATGTACTTGAATGCAGTCCAACGAGCAGGATAAAAAATAAAACATATTCCATAAAGATTTCAGCAAAACACTTATCACAGGTAACAAAACCGAACAGCACTTGTATAATTTAATAACAGACATCACCAATAAATCTCAGTCACACTATTTTTTCAATAGCGCCAAATGTCTATTATCTCACTAACTTGCATTGCTGACCAAAGTCCAACTGATTAACTCTTAGTTTGAGAGCTTGCTTTTTATACATTTTCCAACAGGAAGAGACGTCACATAATAATCTCTTGAAGGTTCTACATATTTCCACTCCCAGTAGAGATAAGGCCAAATTTATTGTATTTTCTAGAAGCTTCGTTTTTTCGCTAAAGTCGCCAAAATGGTCACCAAGGTCGGGGTTTATTGGCTTGGCTTCTAGAAAACCTCTGTGAAACTCTCTTTCTTGCCATAAGTTTAGAATGATATGGAAACAACTTTACGGCTTCGTAACAATATATAAAATTAAAGCACCCTAACCTAATCGAATTTCGTCTTCAAATCAGAATCTTGATTTCCGCCATTTGAACCGATTGTGTAATGATTTACAGAGAAAGAAGGAAACTAGGAAGTTTTATTCCAAAAATTTAAGACCTCTAAACTTTGTTTCAGATTCAGCTCTCAGACTTCAAATACGTT
>BGPR01037479.1:0-13983 GCA_013235015.1 Araneus ventricosus
TGCGAAAATAACCGGTTTTCGGTTATTCAGGTGTTTTTTCACCTCCGGTTTAACCTGGCGGTTATATATCTTGAAATTGCAAGGTCTTATCGTGTTCACAGATATACTTCCCGAGACCGGAGTTTGTCCAAAAATTGGTAGAATCCTACAAATTACGTGTAAAGATCACATACCCAATTTCACCCTTCTATCCCTAATAGTTTTCAAGTTATCGTGTTCAGAGACAGACACAATTAAAAAATTGTGTTTTTCGGTCTAGGGGAGGTCTAAAACGTGGAGATTCATCAAAATGTCGAGGTCGAATTTTTCGACGAATCCAATAACTTCTCAGTTAAATACATCGTATACGAGAGAGTAAAAAGAAATTTATACCCAAGAGCAGATGAAAATCCAGTATTTTCAAAAGCACTCAAATAAAAAGATACGTAAACATCGTGACTAAAAGCAGTTTGTACTTTGTCAACTTTGAAACTTTTCTAAAATCTAACTTTCTCGCATTTCAGTGGAAGGCGCGCGACAATAAAATAAAAACTCTCCAATTTGGCACTTAAACTTTTCGTCTAAACACCGGGAGGCCCGTGTCGCAGGCGGCGTTGTCGCAATTTATGCATCTCTTTCTGGGGCTAAATGTGATTAGGCTGGCGTGAAATAAAATTTGTTCGACGCCTTCACCGAATCTCCCTTATTTCGAGCACCCTCTGTCTGCTTCCGAGTCGGAAAGTTCTGACGAGTATTCATTTTCCGGCACAAGGACCCAGTCGGAACTGGATGCAGAGTTTCGTCACCGTTTCGAATAATTTTTCTTATTTTTTCCCATCCACCCCCAAAAGGGGATGCTTCTCCTTTTGAGCGTCGGGGTAAGAAAAGATGCACTCTTGGTGTCTTGTTCAAGAGAAGAGGTGAAATTCCAGAAACTTTTCTTCTGGTTTTTTGCGTTTTCTTTCTGAACGGTTCTGAACAATGATATATTTTATGCATACTTTTTCGCAATTTCTTTTGGTTACTGTGTATTTTTGTTACTCTAGGGGAGTACTGTTACGCTTAGGTGTATTATGTGTCGTGTCTTAAATGTGGCTTGTTGGTCTTTGGAAAGGCCTTAGATTTTACAAAGTTGTTTGCTTGTTGTAAGAACCTTCGATTACTTTTTAGTTGACGCATATCTTAAAGATGTATAAATTTACTGTCTTACGACCAAAATGGCGTTATAGGTATTAAATTATTAATAAAATTGTTTATTGCTAGAATCCACAGTCTTCTCTCTCTACTTTTCTACTTCCAATATAAAATGTGTTTTGAATTAAGCTTCGTAGTATAGTCAAGAGAGTCTGGTATGCGATTCGGTCCACTCCCCATAGACCGATTTTGTCCAAACTCTGATACAGATAAATAGTAGCCTCTCAGTAATTCGGCAGATATCAGACCAATGGACTGCCGGATTAGCGAGAGGGCTAGATTAGTGAATGTTCATTTAAAAAACTCATTTTAATAGTAAAACGTATGTTTATTGCACAAAATACAAAAAAATTTATGAGATACAGTAAATATTGCAAAATCTAATTCAAAATATGAGTAGTAACCTTTTATTTATGTTCCCCCAAGGTCACAGACATGAGCGTGCATCCACTGATTTGATCACTTTTTAACGTTCCCCCATTAACCCTTTTGAAACTGCCGGAGTGTTGGAGGAGTTGGATTGGTGAAGTGCCGTTTATAGAGAGACCACTATACAATGTTTGGTGTGAAGGCTATAGACCAAATTTCATTTATCTATCTTTTTGTGTGTTGGAGTTATCGTGTTCACATAGACACGGACAGGCAAACAGCCAGATAATCTATTTTCGGTGGATTTGATACCAAGTCAAAACTGATCTAAAATTTTGATCTAAAAAGCGCATCCTAAAACTCAACCATCGAAGACGGAAGGCAGCTGATCATCATAGGTGATCATCTCCGGCGCCTTATAGGCCTTACACAAATTTACACCTTAAGGTATGTCAACTCAACCATCTAGTTTACTGTGTCTTTTGGGCTGTCGCATTTACATGCACAAGAATAGCCAGACCGACAGACAACCAGCTCGCGGATTAGCCATTTTAGTGCCAACCGAAAGTATCGTACCTATGCGAAGAATGCCGGACCAATTTGACGAATTTCTTGAGGTTTGGGAAAACGCTCATAAAAAACAACATAGGAATGATGTTTACAAAATTCAAAAAGGAGCATATTACGAAATAAAAGGAGAATGAATCAATGCCAATTGTATTTCAATATTTGTTGAAAATCATACGAATAACATAAATATAAAACATTATGAAAAACAGAAAAATCAATTCTCTTTTACGAACAATATTTGAGCATAAGAAAAATCATCGTTTTGTTCACAGCTTTATACCTTTTTGAGTGGAAAAAAATATATTATCGTTCAGCTTTTGGCAGTTATGATAAGAGAAAGACAAATGTACGAATATGCTTTTCAAGTTTCCAAATTTCAGTCCATGGACTGATTAAAATTAAACATTATTAAAGGCATGGGCTAATGAAATTCGAGGGGTATATTTTAAGCCTCCTTCAGACTGCGTACGGTGTTCTTTTAGGTTTAACCCTTTTAATGCCGAACGACGATATATCGCTCTTTGCGTTTTTGAGTTCTCGTGTTTACATGCACAGAGAGGGATAAAGAGACTTCCTGTTGATGGATTTAGTGCAAAATTTAGTACAGATCAACAATTTTAAAATAAAGACCACATACCAAATTTCATTTTCTAGGTCGTTCAGTTTTTGAGTTATCTTATTCACAGATAGACGGTTGTTACACATCACTCCAAAAATCTATATATTTAAAATAATTTGGAAAAAAACCCTTCACCGAGTCCGACAGCCTCAACCACTCGACCTATTTTGACATTTTTTTTTTTAATTGAAAGGTTATGACGTCTAGATAAGTCATCATGGGTCGCCTGCCCCCACACCCCATTTTTGAACGAAATAGAAAAATACTTCACCACACATTCTCTGTTTTTTTCGATTTCGTTCGAAAATGGGGGTTGGTGGGGAGCAGACGACCTTTGATGACGTACCTAGGCATCATAAGATTTCATATGAAATAAAAATGGTCGAAATCGGTCGGGTGGTTCTTGCTGGCGAGCTGTCCAAATGTTTTCCCCCATAAAAAAATTGTGCACCGAATCCGCCAGCCTCAACCACCCGACCGATTTTGACCATTTTTGTTTCATATGAAAGCTTATGACGTCTAGATATTTCATCAAGGGTCGCCTGCCACTCATCCCCCCACCCACACATTTTCGAACGAAATTGAAAAAACACTTCTCCTCCATACATTCTCTATATATCTTTTCTATTTTTCCCCATAGAGAATGTACAATAGGAAATAGTTATTTCGATTCCGTTCGAAAATGGGGGAGGACAGGCGACCCTTTATGACATATCTAGACGTCATAAGTTTTCATATAAAATAAAATTGTCGAAATCGGTTAGGTGGTTGGGGCTGGGGAATTTCTACAATGTGTTTACCCATAGACAATGAACAGAGAAGAAGTGTTTTTTCGATTTTGTTCGAAAATGGACGGGGGTGGAGGGGGGGACAGACGTTCATTGGTGACATATCTAGACGTCATAACTTTCAAATGAAAAAAAAAATGTCGAAATCGGTCTGTTGATTGGGGCTGGCTAATCTGAGGTTTTCACCATGTTATTTTAAATATATGGTTCCCCACAGATCCATCACAATGGCGTGTCAAAACTATTGTAAAATACCTGTTGTAGGTGATGGAAACTGTTTAGTTAGGGCGATATCATTCTGTATTTATGGATCTGAAGACTTTTATACCGAAATTCGTGAAAATTTTATACAAAACATTACAACTAGATGAGGTTTATTGAAAGATTTTGCAATTTTAAAGGAATCTGTTGTCTGCAAAGAATATGAAATCTGCTGTGGTTTTATGGTCTGTTCCACTGATCTCCTTGCAGCATTTAAAACTGAAAAAAGTAGTGGCTGATAGCCTCGAAGCAGCGAGGTGGCAGGGGTAGTGCTGAGCAAAGTGGGTGCTGGCCGCGAATCCGCCCGGAGGGTGACGAGAGAGGCTAGTACATTTTTAAAATACAGGAAGGTCTTAAATGGGGGAAGTACAAAAAAACTCGGCAGCGATTTTTTTGGAGATTTTATTATATTCTCTTTGTTTACGACTAAATATTATTTGAAGTTTTCTTGGGTGAAAATTTAAATTTACGGTGCTGTAAAAATATCTGCTTAGACTCGTAATAAAACAAATCTCTGGTGACATTTAATTCGAGAATTTTTAAAGGGAAAACAAAGACGAAACTGAACGCAGAAAGTCCTCATGTAAAGCTTATAAATGCTTAAGTTTTCAATAACGCATTTTAAAAATGTTTCTAGTGTTTTTATAAGTACAGAATATTTTATCCAAAATAATAAGCTTTAAATGATATTTTCCATACAGAAACGTTTTGCCCACGTTAAATAAGATTTATGGAAACTATGCAATATTTTATATTAATGAGGCTTTAAATACCCTATTGTAAATTACGCTTAATATACCAATGCGTCACCTTATACTTTTAAAATCGAATCTGTGTAATACAGTATATATATTTGAATAATATCAAATACAAATTATGATGGCATGGTATTACAGTTTAAAAGATTTAACATTGCTAATTTCGAAATTTAATTCTAGGTTTAGAGTGTAAACTAATTTTAATAAAAAAGAAAAAAAATGCAATTACGTAGCATGATTATGACTGTGCTAGTAATAAACATTTAGAATAAATTTAATTCTGTAACAAATCAAGAAAATAGTTAATGTTATACTCGTTAAACTAACACTTTTTAAAAAGCAAAACCATCTGGATGTTAAATGGAAACATTTAACTAAACTAGTGAGATTTATTTCTTTAAGTGTGTCTTTTTATATTTTGCTTTTTTTGTATCTAAATGTCTGTAGGGTAAACGGTGATAAGATGTAATTGCGAAGATTTAAGAAAATGGCGCGTGTAGTCGTTAAAGAAAAACAAATAGGAGTTTTAAATAATTATGTGATGTGTCAGAATTTTATCTAATTTCTTTTCATATGCAGTAGAACTGTTTAAATACATTTCAGTTTTAGAAAACAATTGTCATTTAGCAGTTAATTTTACATGAGACGGATTATATTAATAGGTAAAGAATTTTTTATACATTTCCTCCTAAGAACTTTTGTAAGAAACATCGTTTTTTTAAATTGATGTTATAAAAAATGAGCAAATAATAAAGAATACATAATAAAGCGAAATTCGCAATTGTTTATATTTCAATCATATGCTCATTCTTAATTGTTTTTCTTCATCTTTTTGCATTTCGTTCTGAAACATTTCAATAATATTTATTAATATATTTTTATTTTTTAATGTGTTATAAGGTGTGCCAATATTATTTAACTCTATGCTCGTGAATAATAATTATTGAATCATTATTATTAATCGTGAATAAAAATTATTAATAAGTTTATCGAAATTAATTAAAACATTTTGTTTAAATGTAAGTTCCGTAAACACGTTACCATTTTTCTTTAACGATCTTTAAAAACCCTTTTGCAATTTTATCTATAGAAGTTTGATTATTTTATTATTAAGAAACATTCCATTCGACAGATAGACAAATTATCTAAAACTCGTGTATATAATTAACATTTTTTTTTAAAGTAATGTTAAAATGATGCCATAATTTTTTGTTATGGAACTTAAATATTACTCTTCTGCCAAAAGATTTTAGATTGCCAGCACAAATCATGTAATGTTTATGTTAATAACTCGTATGGCATAATTCTCTAGTACGATTTCCAGACAGTCGCTGAAGTGTTGAAATCATCACTGTCTACGTTATATATTATTTTTAATATAATATATAATTATAATCTATTATATTGTATTTTAATATAATATATAATTATAATATATATAATTTTTTGTTACGCAACTTAAATAATACTCTTCTGTCAAAAGGTTTTAGATTGCCAGCACAAATGATGTAATGTTTATATTAATGACTCGTATGTCATAATTCTCTAGTGCGATTTCCAGACAGTCGGTAAAGTGTTGAAATCATCACTGCCTACTTCGCACGATAATCTTGCATGCTAGTCTACGGCCACACGAGCGTTTTCCTGCAGCCGCTGCTTGAAGGCCAACCGCGTAAGAATTATAGACTGAATGCTGAAGCGCAGGGCTGGCCACACGCGTGACCTTCGCGCCGTTTTCTCCCTTTCTCTGGATGCATTCTCGCCGCTGCCGTAAAACGATGCGCTCGGGTCTATTTTTCAGGCGCGGGAAATAATCGCTTTGCTCCTTATGGTGGTTTTCGTTGGTATTTTCGTATGTTCCAGGGTCAGATTATCAAGTAGGCAACTGTCTGGGGGGGGGGCGCAACTTTCGGTAGTTTCAGGCCTTGAAATTTTTTCCGTCATTTTCAGGGTTATTAAATTTTTGTACTTTTATTTGGTTTAGAAGGACAATGTACTCGAACGTAGTTAAATTAAGTACCACTTAAATTTCACAAAAATCTTTTGCCTAGGGGTTAAAACAGGACTTAATCTGGCCCTGTTGTGTTATGTTCTACATTTTTTTTATATTTAAAATAAATATACCAAGGAAATACTACTTGGATAGTGAGGTTATGATTCTTGAACTTCCATAGTTTTTTTTTTCCAGTTTTATATCACAGATGTGAATATTTCAGTTGAAATATTTGGAACTTCATAAATTTTATTTTCACATCATTCTGCTCATTATTTGGTCCTTTTATCTTGCTTTTTGTTAAATGTTTACATTTTTTGTTTCTTTTTAAATAAAATTGTTTAACCCTCCTGGCGGCAGAGACGTCTTTTTCCGTTTTTCAGGTTTAGTTCGAAAGCAGATAATTCGTATTTAACTGTATATTTTCTTAAACATCCATAGAAAAAATATTTTTAAGATTAAAGTGATGTAATTAAACACAAAAAAAGATATGTTCATTCACTTTAAAAGCTTAGTTTTCTCACCTGAAAGCTAAAGGTCAAAATAATTGAGCGCTCGGAGGGTTAAAAAATTGTACTTATTAACCCTTTCCCAATTACAACCTAATTTTAATAATTACTCTTTTAAAAATTGATTGTTTTGTCCTTTTCAGATCGCGGTTCAAAATTACGAAGTACGCCACAAAATAGTACTTGTGATGCTTCAAAACTAGACGTTAATATAACTAAAATAAGCTATTTGTGTCGTGTAGCTGCAAAAGTTGCCATCACCACTTTTCAAAAATACGTTTTTTTAAAGATGAGATGTTAAGAGGACTCAAATCAAAGTCAAATGGACATCTAACCATCAGAATAGATAACTAGAACAAATTGCTGAAATTCTTCGAATGCATGCAGTTTATTTTTCAAATCTCATTTTGACTAGATGCGACAGAAAATCCACTTTTCTCAAAATGTTCCTTATTTTGAGATGGCCACTTTCGCAGCTACACGGCACATTTGTTACTAATTGTGTCTTAATTGAAAAAAATTGCGTTGGTGGTAAAAGGAATTAATATGGTTCAAATTAAAGCAGAAATTCTTTCGATTACCTTCTTTCTTTAAAGAAATGTTTAAGAACCTATAATTTATCTTTGATTTTTTTTAGTTGGAAGAGGAAGAATGTCAGGGAAAAAAACCAAAACTCTAATGAAATTATAAACACTTTTGTTTCGTTTTCAAGTACGAGATAAATGGAATGAATCTTATATTTATACATTTCTAATGTATCAAAAGTTTCACACGAACAACTGTTTTAATTCGCCACTCTGTTGCACTAGAAAGCAGAAACAAATGACAGCTCGCGTCAGAAAAAGCGCACGTGTAGCCGACTGTGATTTGGATACTGCCGCTGATGGAAATGACCGCCGCGAGAAAACGGCGAAAAACCGCTCGTGTGGCCGTACTCTGAGATATCCCTTGATGGCACTTTTGGTATTTGATATTCATTGGCAAACTCGAGGCGCAATATCATGAGATACCTACTCTGGTTTTGTTATGGAACCAAGCCTTTCTCCTTCATATACTTGGCGTAGTAGAGGGAAAATAGAGTCCTTTTACTATTGAACAGCACTTAAATTTAGCACTTTGAGTCCCTGATACAAAACGGTTGGGTAACGCTTCCATAAATAAATAGCAAACATAGAGGTCATCTGGATAACATTGGAGTGGTTAATTGACTGGATTGGGTTAAATCCTTGTGTTCTTTTGCATTTCAGGAAAAGAATGGTATATTTCATTTCATGATTTCAGACCAAATAATTAGACTTCATTAATCATAAACACGGAAACATTGAATTGTATGTTTTATTCTGTCTGCATCATCAAATTCATTTTCCATTTTGTACCTGGGACTGAAATTTCCGTCAGCAAATTGTAAATTTAGGAGTTAATGCATAAGTGTCTAGTATTTGAAGGTAAAAGAAATATTTCAATGTAGTTTGCTGACAGTCAACATTGTCATCATTTTACCATGAACATGAATCAGCTCAATTTTATAGTTAAGAGAATTAAGCCGTCTACGCTTACGTTTGGAAAATGACTGCCACAAAGTTATCTACGAGGTTGACTCAGCAGAGTTGGATCATAATGGTGTTTTAATGCTAGGCAATTACTCATCTTATAACTGTGCGACGAAAACGTCTTGTTGAAAACTCGTGATGGAAAAAAATATAACTCTGATTAATAAATAGTGTGTAAGAATTCGTGACAACTAATTCGTTATCGAAACCACACTCTATGCAGAATGAATGCACACGTCCGTTTCAACAAAAACAATGAATGAACGCAGTTTGCTATAACTAAGGTTCCCAACCTTTATTTCCTCGCGCACCCCACGATTAATCTTTGTAATTTCGCATCCCCCCTACTGTCATATCTTCCATCCCCCAACAAACATTCGTCTATGCAAAGAAATTTTTATCATTAATGAAAAGGGCTTATGTTAGCTTAAGAGTCAAACGACTCGAATTAATAACATTTGCTGGAGTTATTTTTATTGCATTTTTACATTAGTGTTAGTTTAACGCCAAAACAAATTAAATTAGTATTGCAATACTTTCAAATTAACTTACAAGGGTAGCTAAAAATTACACTCCGTAATAATCAACTATTCAAATGATAAAGTTATTAAATGGCAAGTGTTAACTTGGAGAAACTAAATTCTGTAACTCTCTTAATTCCTTATGTTTTGCTGTTTCCGCCATTACCAACTTTGATTTCGCGTACACCAACTGGTCCTTCACGTATCCCCAGGGGTACGCGTACGACAGGTTGGGAACCTCTGTGCTATAATCATGAATGTGGTGTCATGGTTGTGATATGGCTGTGTGCTACTCGAAGAAGTATTTTGCAGTCCCCCACCCCCATGGCGATAATTTTCGTTCGTAACTCTAAAACTGTAGGACAGTAATTTCCAACATTTATTTCCTGCCATATCCCTTGATTTGTCTTTTTGTCATATTTTTGAGTACCACCCCTTCTGTTGTACCCCATCCCCCGAACCATCCTTTTACGGAAAGAATTTTTTATCAATAATAAGGGCATAAGTTAGGTTAAGAGTCGATCTTACTTAATACAGGCGATAGGATTTATTTTTGATTTTACATTTTATTCTATTTTTTTATAACAGTATTAGTTCCTAACTAATGAAACGTATTAACTTATGATGAAAGCTAACAATTATTCATCGTAATTAATAATGAACTTCACGAATGAAAGACCATTCCAATGCAATTCTTGAGCTTGTTTCATGGAGGGAGTTTTATAAAATTAAGGTTCAAATGGAAACAGCTGTAATCCCCTGTCTGGAGCTGCGTCGAGCTGACTGCGAGATCTGTTATTAATATGCGCATTAGACGAATATATTGTTTTCACAAGTTTTGCATTAATGAAAGGTATTGAATATTTTATTGCTTTGATACTGAGTTCTTGGTCTTCTTTCTCTGTTATCCAATATGCTTTTGGATTTGTATAATATTCATTTTTCGCCCGAATTTGGTAAAACAAAATTGTCTAACTTTTTTCCATTGTAATCTCTAATCTTTTGTGTTTTCCGCCATTGGCAACATTACTTTCGCGTAACCCCAGGGGTACACACGTTGGGAACTTCTGCTTAGGAGATATGACTAAAATTTTTCTGCCAAAGTTATACTACCTCTGTCCCATAATAATAGTAGCAAATTAAATATAAAACGCAACATTTATTATCAGACAGCTAGATTAAATTAAACAATAAATTAAAAATATTACTCCTAATTTTTATTTTGAGTTTCCAGATAGTTTCTGGATTTTTCAATAATTTTGTAGGTAGTATCCCTTGGCTGCGAAGCTTTGATTTCCCTATATGCGTGAGCTTAATAAACTGGACAATCGCAACTCGACCTTTGCTTTCAAATTCTTATTTTTATCTTTTACAATGGTTTGATATTCAACTGAAATAAAACAATTGATTTCGATCAGTGATTGAAATTAGAAAAATAGTTGTAATTCATAATAATTAGGTTAACCTAATAATTGGAAGATGTGTCAAAACAAATGACAGATGTCATGAAACATTGATTTTGATTGAAGGCTTCGCAGTTTTGCGCTACAACATAACTTACAGCTGCATTCGCCAATAATTCCCGTTTAAATATTCACTTGCTGCTATTTTTATGGGACAGAGTAGATGTTTACCAGTTTAGTACGGAAAAACAACTTATACATATGAAAGGTAATAAAAGATTTCATACATTGCACGTTTGTTTGTCCCCGATTTCCAACACTGTTGCATCACGCAAAGAGTCAGAATTTAGTAACTAGCTGTCGGTGTGCGAATTTATCGCTGGTACTTAATCCTCAGCTCCGGCAGTTACAATTCTCGTCTGAACTCTCAAATGCATCTCCCACTTCACATTTTGCAGTACATCAAGTATCATGCTGACACAAGTATCAGTTATATGTCTTCGAGGACCATGTAACATTGTCGGAGGAATCATAAACAGGATGTCTACTTAGTCGTGCCTTAATAACTAATTTCTAAACCGTTAGAGATACACATGTACTTCCAATAGGAAAAATGCTTTTTATGACAAAAGAATTATATTTTTTGTTGTTTGAATCAATCAATGAATTGATTGCTTGGGTCTGTCCCAAAATTGACCTTGGTATCTCTTAAGGTATCCGACTGGTTTGAAACCGTCGTTTTTGATGAAATTATCAAAAACAATTTTATGACTTAATTTTGTAGCCTGTTTAATCAGCTTTCTAAAACTGTCTCACTTTTTACTCTACGTGAAATACAAATGGAGTTACAGCTGTTTTATTGCCGAACTGTAAGCATTATTTTATGTTGCATGCAAACTTTAGATGTGTTTTCTGAGAAATGATATTTTTGAGGAAAACTGTCGAACGTAACAATAATTTTTCAAAAAGTTATTCAAGTATTGATATGAAATTTTCTGATTGTTTTCTGTAATATGCTTCACATTTTCTTCTAAAAACTAAAGTCAATTTTAAAATCAAGTATTATTTTTAAGTGCTTAAATATAAACGAAAAGCATTTTTTATGAAAAGTTACCAGTTCAATAACTATGTTCAGCTATATCTCAAAACTATTTTGAAGTACAAGAAATATTTTAGAGCATAACACATATGATAGCTGTCATAAAAATGTACTCCTACAAGGATTTATGTATATTTAGAATATGATTTTGTCTAGGGCTGTTAGCGTAAGGCAAATATTTTAGTCATTTTTCTTCAAATTTCTCAGTTTTTTAAAAAATTATTTTGAAAGCCTAATTTTACAATATTTTCATAGTTTTAAAACATATGTAGTTGAAAAATAACATTAATATATATATATATATATATAAGTTTTCAAAAAAATGTCTCCGAACACAGTCGGATACCTTAAAACGTGTTGTTAATATAATTAAGCTAAGCTATTAAAACGCAAGAATTTCATTCTTTCTGCAAGGGTTTTCTTACTGGAGCCTAGTTACTATGTACACAGATTCGCTTCCTTTTCCGAATGCTTTGACTTGTGTTCTCTGGTTAGATTTCTTGCTAGTAAGCAAAGAGTATGAAACTCCAATGGTGGTATCATGACAGGAGAATATTCTTTTGATAACTTGAAGAGGGCGAAAGTGCTTTCCTGTTCCTGGGGTAGAATCCTCGTTTTCAAAGCATATCGTTCGTAGTCTGCTATACTGTCACAAATCGAAAAATGAAGTTTTGAGATAAATGTGTTTAAAGGTTTAGTTTTTCGTTTGTTTTGAAATGCAGAAATCGCCTGCTTAATTGATAGATAAGGAGTAAACGTTACTAAAATGCTCTGATGTTCCACTAAGAAGCCGATTTTGCATTGTTGGGAACGATAATAACTCAAAATTCGCATTTTTCGAGTTGTGCCACTATTGCCGGCAATGGATAATCAATGGATAATCATAACGGCTATAATCTAAACATCAAATTGAGCATTATGATACGTTTCTGTCATTTTAATTAATTTTGAAAAAGGTACTTAAATGGGTTCCACCGGTAATCAAGCGTTCTATATAATCAAATATTATCTACTGGAAATGCGATTATTCGTTTAATCTGGCCAATCGTATGCAAACTATTCAAACCAATCTATTTCTAATTTGTATTGTACTCTTGGGTAATCTTCTTAACAGTAATCTTTCTTAGCGTTTCTTTATTTATTAAGACAATTCAATTTTTGTTTCTAGTACCACTTCAAACTGAGCCAACTCGTAATTCTTCGGAACTATACAAAACTTTCCGCCTCGCCATTTTTCTACTCGGATGGTTATCACATTATCGCTAATTAATCATTATTTCTACTAACTCATCTTCTCCCCCATTACACGCTTGTGTGACCACCGCTAATACTCCTTTTGATAACGGCGGGAAACCGGATTTTGCCGATTATGGGACGCGAAAAGAACCGAACACTGCCGTTATGTACCGAAGAAAGACGACAGAGAGAGCTCGGCTCAAAGGAAAGAAAGCGACCGAAATCGGAAATCAGATAGTACATGAAGAGCAAAAGAAGTGGGAAGATTTTCCCGATGATTCTGCTTGCCTTCTGGATAGATTATAAGATTGTTCGAGGAGTTGGGGGGTAGTGAAAGACGAGGGAGTGTGTGTGGGGGGGTGGCAGGCAGGTTGGTAAGACGGTGAAAGCACTGCAGGATGGTAGTAATAGATCAGATGAGTAATGGTCTCCTGATGGAGGTAGTTCTTTGAAGAAATATTTTTATGGAATTTTTGGGACGTCTTTGGATAGCTCAGTTTCGAATACCTAGTTTGTTCTGAAGGGTAATTTGGGAGAATTCGATGTTGGTACATTCTGAGAAATAGTTGGTAGTAATAATTTTATTAAAATTGGAATTTCGTTAAAAGATAAGAAACTAGATATAAGCTGTTGGAGAGACTGGAAAAATAGGTAATTTGGAGCTTTGTTTGATATACAGCCTCTCTTTAATAACAATCATTGAGCAAATCAATATCATTTGTTATTCACTCCTTTTGGAGTTAACTGTTTGAGATTCAAAGAATTATCCTTGCATGTAAAAGTCCTGCCAATAAAGCAAACCTCGAGGTAAAAAATATATTTTATTTTCTTGTCTATATACAGAGTGCCTACGAATTCTTGCGAGTAAAAAATAAAAGGAATGATAGAGCACAACAAGACGAACGTGAGTTGTTACCATGTAACATGGTATCGCCATTCCTGCAAAGCCCTAGAAATTCAAAGTAAAAAGTTTATCAGCTGCTAATACGATATTGACAGCTATTTTTCCGAAGTGGAACTCAAAAGTTATTCGCGTATTCTTGCATGCCACAGAATGAATGGAAAGTTTAAGAGTTACCGTGATCACACAGAATACTGTAACGGTATTCTCGCATGCCACAGAATGAATGGAAA
>BGPR01037480.1:0-15114 GCA_013235015.1 Araneus ventricosus
TACTTTAAAATCACTATTTAAAGATACATGAACAATTTTATTTCATTGAAGCAGATTAACTTGATATTTAAAATAAAGTGATTTAAATCAGTGATTTTTTTTAAAAAATCAGTTGATTTAAATCAGCGATTTTAATCAACTGATTTAAATCACCGCAACCCTGACTCAGAGATAAGAAATTTCTTCAGGTCTGGACATTTGAAATTTTAGCAAATTAACTCAAAAATTTTCTTCCAATATTCTTGAAGTTTTAATTTTATGATTTTCTGTAAGATTCAACAATATTTTTTGAGTGTATCAAGGTGGTTGTATCTAAGAGGGTTCTTATATGAGGGGGTGACCCGAAAGGGGGACGACCCCCTCCGAAATGAAACAAGTTTTTCTAAAAAAATTTTTTTGTAGATTCTATGTCTAGACAATAAACTAAACCCATTCATGGTGTTTTTTCATCATATTTCAAAAAAAATTTATTGTGTGCAGTATGATCACACGTCGTTTTTATAAAAAGTCATGACAGAGAATACACATTGTTCACCAAACTGTTACACCAACTCAACTAATCATGACTTAACTGTTTTACTGAAACAACTAGCAATGCTTTGTCTTCCAAATAGGACCACTCTTGATTATTTTTTTCTCATAAAGCTTATTTATTTCTGAGATAGCATTCACTGCCACACTCTATACAGCATACAGAAATTTTCATTATTTCGTCCCCTTTCAGTACTTATTTTAAAGTGTGTGGTATTTGTTTTAAGTATAAATGAATTAATCATTGAAAGTAAACTATAAATTTGATTTTGCATAATTTTTTGTTGGTCTTTTTAATTTACAAAAAAAATACGATTATCACCCTTTTATGGTATTAAATATTTTGTTAAATTTAAGTGGGAATAAATACTAAATTATTTGTAGTTTACATTCCTTTTCTTATCTTGTTTTATTTCCATTAATGCTATTTTTTATGGCATCTCTTTGCCTAACTATTGATAACTTTATAAAATAAATATTCACAATTTATGAACAATTAATTTAATAGTTAATGAATGCTTTAATCAATCTTCTGAACTAATTTTTCAGTTAAAACCTTGATGTGCAGATTTTCTTAAGCATAAAAGTGAAAGTATCCTAAAAATAATAGCTAAAAAAGTATAAAAGAAATCTGAATTAAAAATAAGTTTTACCTCAGTTTTTTTTCTTGGTGAACATTTAATGTTATTAAAACGATTGTCATATTTATTATTTGAGCAAGAAAGTGAATTTGTCATGTATCATGTTTTGCCATGTGCCTAGTTGAAAAATAAGCATCCATTTGATATATTTTTTAATTAACATCCATGCTGTGCAAAATTTAAAATCTTTGTTTTTATATTAGCATAAAAAGGAAAATCTGTTTAATTATTACAATGAATAAGATAACTTTATTGGAGATTATTGATCAAGTGAAGAAATGACCATTTGGTATTTCATCTGCTTATCTGCAAATTTGTTTATTATATAATCCCAACTAAATTGTGCATAGACATTCATACAAAGTTCAATTTTGCTCAAATTTGTCATGAATGTTCCATCAAGTCATTAAAAACAACATGTGTTTAAGGTTTTTTTTTTATAATTATTATTTTATTCCATTTCAAGATGTTGACTGTTCTTATGGTTCCATTCCATGCAGTGTTTAGCTTTTTCCACAATTCTAGCCAAATGGAATTCCATTCGTGAAGACTCTAAATATACTGATAAAAGCAGTCATATCTTTAAAGACTGCAATAAAGAGGAAATCTTAGGGTTTTTTTGTGTTTTCTTTTATGATGCAAGTTCTACTGTTCACAGAACTACTAGTAATTTTTATTTTACATATAAAAAATATTAATTTTATTCAGTATGTCAGATTTTTTGTAGCAGACTTTTTTTACAAAGCTTGAGTGTGTTAACTAGAATTATTCTGTTTTAAGAATTAAATGATATTTACAGGTAAATTATCTTCATAAATTGTTTCTTTATTATAAAAAAACACAGATAATCTTCAGCTTAATTGTTTCATTTTGAATGAGGTGGAGATTTCCTTTTAAATTTATTTGTTTTAATTTTTTTAAGTGATATTTCAGCCTTTATTGTAGCAATAATTGTTTTTTAATGTATAATTATGGAAAACTTTTCTTTGACCCTTTTGAATTTAAACTTTGTCTTGATCTATTTTGTCTTTCTGTGTAGTTTATAGATGATGGAGATGATTCTAATTCTGGTGATGAATCTATGAAACCTGTTATTTTTCCTGCCAAAGTTATCAAAGCGAAACAAGAAAAAACTGAAAATGATGAAAAGGCGGGCTTCCAAAATCAAGATTTTGCAAAAAGTAATATTACTGATTATATAATGTTATACATGTTTTTCTACAATTTTAAATTTTAATGAAAAATGTTTCAAAATAACCATTTGTATTGAGGTGCTTAGTTCCTTACACTTGTTTGTCAGTTTTTTTTTTTTTTTTTCATGTAGTATATAAAAGAAATGTTATTATATGGGAATCAGCAAAGATTTGAAACACATCCAAGCATTGTAGCATTTAAGCAATTCATGGGCAAAAGTAAGCAGATATGCATATTCCGAAAGTCTTATTTGTGTATTTGAAGTCAGCATTTCTTGTGTTGCCATGCAAATTTCAAAACTTTTCTACTTTCTTATTTAACAATTATATCAGGCATTATATGGTTACATATTACATTACTGTTATAGGACCAGTGTGGGTTTTAAATTTTAAAAAAATTACTGTTATAGCATAAAATTCATTAGTCCATGGAAGGCATAGCAGATGAAGTCAGTTAAAAGCATACAGAATACTCTTGTGTTTTATGGCGTAACTAGTTATTTTATAGAATAATGACCTGCATTTTTTTAAAGTGTGGAATTACAAACATGAAGGTAAATAACAAACTTGATTCTAGTACTAAAATAATTTCTTATGTAAAGATTTGTATATTTAAAATTAAGATGACATGATCATTGAATTATTTAAGTGATGTATGCAAAAAAAAAAAGTGGTGTAATAAAAGAAAAGTTTCAGTTTTTACTAAGTAAATTTGAAGTGAAAAGTTCTTTTCTTACATGCAAAAAAAGAAAAAGTTCATGTTTAATAATCTTACTTAATTTGTAGATAACTAGTCATTTCGTTGAATAACTGATTTTTGTATCTTGTGTGGTGATTTAAGGTTAGATTTTGTTTTTCTTTGATGTATTTTATTTTACTCATGTTATATTTTCTATAATTTTTAGACAATACATTTTTTTTTAGTTTTTTTTTACGTAACTATGTGTTTTTATTTAAGTACTTGTGGAGATAAGTATTAGAGTTGGCTTGTATTTTATTTGTAGAGTTTATTGTTAGCTTCTATATATAAATATCAAAATTAGTACTTTGTAGCCGACATTATCAAATATTGCAGCTTTTATTTTTATTTATTACTAGCTGATATGCTCGGCGTTGCTCAGGATAAAAATATTTTCAAGTCCAAGTACTTATAACACTTTAAATTTGCTAAAAGCGTTTTTCGCGGAAGCGTCTTTCGTTAATCAACTGAACCTTTGGACCAGCAGTGAAACACCCTTCTTCTTTTTCTCTCCTTAGTTTGAACCACCTGGCAAGAATCTTGTAGTTCTTCGTACTCCATTTTCCTTTCCCCATCATTGCTACAGCAACAGCAGAAACTCTTCATATCTTTTATTTTTTGAAATTATCCGGAATATAATTTTCTTCTCTTTAGTGTTTTTGTCACTGACCTGAAAAAAACGCATAGTTTTCTTTCTTTTTCTCCTTGGGACCTCTCCTCCGGTAGGAAGTGGGCTCAACAGACTTGAAGGATTTTAAACACTCATTATGATCATTAAAAATTTGTAAAATCAAATGAAACTTGTGAAAAGAGAGTAATTAACATCATTGGATTGTGGTACAAACATATTGAAAGAGGTATATGTTACGAAATAAAAGCTAAATAAAATTTCTGCCTTTCTGTTAGCGTTAAAAGAAAACAATATTTTTATCATAACTTTCACAATGACATCAATGGTTTGAATTTAATTACAATAGAAAGCATTGTTGCAAATTGTGTATGAAATAAATTTGAAATGTTTATTAAATTTAGAAAAAGAACGCATAACATTTAATTTGAAATCATTAAAAAGATGATTTTCTGCTCTTTAAGATGGTATGTAAATGATCTACATGCAATATATTTTTCTAAAATTATTGGCGAAAAACTGAGATAAAATGCAGAAAATTGGCTAAATTTTCGTTATTTAATTAAATATCTTAGGAAGTAATTTTTTTGAAAGAGTAGAATTAATCTAAGAATGAACCCCAGAATGGCATGTGCAAATTTCATATCAAGACTAATCACCGTTTGGGAGGAGTTCTCGTGACATTTAGACTGTTAGAACATCTTTTTTCCTCTTCCTATGATAGGAACCGGACTAAGCCTTGAAGGCTTAGCACACACTGATTAGGATCAGTTAAAAATTAAACAAAACATCGAGAGAATAATTCACTAACGTCATTGGATCACTAGGTAACCGCATTAAAAGCTGTAAATGCTACGACAACAGGAAACCGGAAGTGAAAAGTCTACTTTATTGTTTATGCTCAAAGAAAGCAATATTTTCTTATATTAACTTTAACACTGGCAAAAACTTGTGCACGAAACAGTAATTGTGGGTTTGAATTTATTTCTATAAGAATAAAAAGTATTGTTAGAAATAACGTTAAAAATATTTTTTTTAAACCTTAATAACAATCAGAGAAAACAATGGAATCAATATCCTTAAAAAGATAATTTTCTGCTCTTTAAAATGGCATAAAAATGATTGTTTTCTAATAAATATTTCTGTAGTTGTAAGCATTAAGCTTAAAAGCAGCTAATTTTCGTTATTTAATTAAATATCTTAAGAACTAATTAACTCTGAAAGTTTTAAATAGCACCGTTGATCTAGACATATGCTCTAGAATGCCGTGTGTAAATTTCATGTCGCTACCCTTCACCGTTTTGGAGGAGTTCTTGTGACCGACGGACAAATAGACAGATACATGTATTTTCAGCTTTATATTATAGATATTTATAAAAACAAGCAAAATTTTCAGAAATAAAGGTAAATTAGTTCAAAGCCTAACTGTTGCCTAGCAATGAAGTAGCTATAAATCTGCATTATTTCAAATTCGTCTGCATGTAATTAATAATTATTAAACTTTAAAAAATTAATAAAAATTGAAGGGAAAATGTCACAGAAATAAAATTGGTATCATTGAAAAGGTAAAATTTTGAACTTTAAGATGGTATAAAAATATTTTTTGTCTGCCAATTTGCTCTGAAGTTACAATGGGAGAACAGTTTCAGTTAATTTCTAATTAACTGACTTTTTAATTAACTTTTGTGCTGTGAAAAGTTGACAGTAATCTTCCCCTCGTCTTAATAAGTGTGCAAAGTTTGGTTGAAATCTGCTGTGGTTTAGGAGAAGATGTGAAACATATATACATACATACCCACAATGACTTTTATTTATATTAAAATTATTTATTTTTAAATAATTGGGCATTTTCATGCTGAGATATTAATATCCATTAGTAAATACTCAAAACATATCTCTCTATATCATCACTATAGCTGCATTGATATAAAAAGAAGTTATTTAAGCATAAATCATTTATAATATTCACTGAGGAAGTTTGTATAGTAAGGCACTAAAAAATAATTTTTTAAGCAATAAAAATTTTGATGCAATGCTGTATAACTTTAAAAAAAGGGCTGTAATTTTCCAAATTGATCATTTTTACTTTCGACAATAGAAATTAATGGATTATCTGAATCAAGAAACTTGTAGTTACAAAATGTATACAATTAGTTGAACGTTCATTTTTCATTTATTTCTTTTCTTTTTAGCAATGGGTTTTGATATGGAAAAAATAGCGAAATTTATTAAAAAGGAGAAACTAGATGAGCCTGACATTGACCCTGACCCCGTAGCACAACCTGATTGGTCAAGAGTTCCAAAAAACGAAATTACAGAGCTTTTAACCAGTAGTAAGTTTTCTTTCTTATAAAATTGTTTCTGTGATATTGCCTAATGTTATAGTTGATGGTTGTTAATTTATAAAAGTTCTTTTCTTTTTGTTCATGGTGTAGAAATCATTGTACTATATATTTTAAAGGAATAGTAGGAATTGTAAATGAAATGAAATATGAACTATTGAGCAATTATATATCTAAGACAAAAATGTTTGATAACTTTCATTTTTATTATTTGTATTACAGAATACAAAAAAAAATCAAGAGTTTAATCAAAAACATTCAGAACAAATTAAATAAAATTTTTGCAACTATATTTTGCATTTTTGTGTGTTAATTGAAATATTGATTGCCATCTAAATTTGTGGTAATAATGCATATTGAGAATAGGAAGAGCTTACATTATTATTTTATCTATAATACTTTAAATTCCTAAAGTTTCAAAAAGTAATTTATTGCTAACTATAAAAACTTTTGTTTCCAACAAAATTTAAGTGCAATTATGTTTCTGCTGTAATCTGCCATTGGCATATGCTGAAATGTTGTTGATGATCCCCGAAGATCAGCAGAGCTATATCAGGTCCATGAGCCTGTGCACCCTAAAGAAATCCAAAGTCAATAGAGGATTAGAAACATGATCCTGTTTGGAAAGCTCCAGGCATGCAAGAATACGATCAGGTGTGGCCTGTTCTGCAGTACATTTTGGGCAGATCTCAAAACACTTAGAATTATCGGAGAAAATCAAACTTCTGATATGCCCACTAAGGAAGCAAGTAAGAGTTGTCTGGTCGCGTCTGTTGCTGTCAATTGATAGACAGCCACCTGGTCGAGAACCTTAATACCAGTAATGCACCAGTGGAATGAGTCAGATAGTTTTATTCCTGCTTTTTAGCTCTAGAGAACAGCTCCAAGTAATGAGAGGTGCAGAAGGTACTACATTTATTACTCCAGAATTTTAACAGTTCTCTAAATAAAAGGATTTGATGTGTAAACTTAATGCCATCCATAAAAATAAAATTATTGATGGATGGCTGAGTAATTTATTTGAAACCTTATTATCTGAAAGTTTTAGGAAAAAAAGAAAAAAATATTCACAACTATAAGTTAGCAAAAACAATTTGTTTAGGATTCAGTGTCTTACATATATCAGCATTAACTTATTGGAATTTATTTTTTTCTGTCATTTTTTAATGACACTTTTATTCTATTTCTTTGTGTAGAAGATTCTTCATTTTTCCTGTTCCAAATTCCTCAGTGTATTACTACTCAAGCAAATGATTATCAGTCGAAAGCTGCCGATAATGCTGCCTCAAGTTCAAGTGAAGAAGTTAGTTTGATTTTGTTACATTTTCTTAGAATTAGTTATCTATCAATATGTACTTACTCTTTAATTGCTGTAAGGAAAAAATATGATGCTAATCATTTAAAGAGATTTATGTATCTAAATGTAAAACCATTTTGCTCAATGTCACAACAATAATTTTTTTTCTTTCTCTTCTCCATTTGATTTTTGTGTGTCCTGCCCCTTTTTATTTTTTATTCTTATTTTATTTTTTTTTCCCTTTCTCTATTAATTTATTTGCATATATTTTCATTCCTTTTTCAAGAATATTTTGTGCCTTATTTTCTTGTATACTTTTGTAAGATATTGATTCTTTGATTATTGAAATTTTGGCATTCAATTTTTAGTTTGAATTAAGTTAGATTTATTATTATTCTGTGTTTCTTCATTTAATTTTTGCACTCTTTTGTTTGTTTTCATTTCTTTGTATTATGTTTTTTGTTGTTGTTGAAAGAATTGTTTTGTACGCTTCTGTAAGCCTCGTGTTGTTCATTGTGGTGCATGAGGAGTATCTCTTGTCCATTAATAAATAATCCCTTAATTTGATCTTTAATAACCTTTCATTGCAAAAGCTGTGTAGAATCTGCTTTTGTCCAATTCAGTTTCAATTTAAAAGCTACATATCCGGTCATTTTTAGTATTTATTTGATGAATGCAAATGCTCTGAAATGCAATATTAATCAGAGGAGGAAAATAAATGAATGACTTTGTTAATTTTTGATGGATTTCTGAACAACATAGTTGTTGAGATGGGGTGGAGTGCATAAAACATGCATAACAAAGAAGTGAATATCATTTATCAATTTCCTTTAAAAAAATGATTTTGGCTCTGACACCTTAGGATCATGATTAAGTGCATTTCCCATTATTGATATTAAAATTCAGTTTATAAAAAGGAGCATGCAAAGGCAAATGCACACAGGCAAAGAATTCAAGTCTGCAACATGAATGGGAATCAAGAGTGGCAAAGAGAGCAACATCCCTTTGATATTTATTGGAAACTAGAAAATACGGTATGCCTTCACGGTATGACAGGTGCAAATTGCCTCTTCATTCGACAGATTTTATATCAAATTTGACGTGTTTAAATAAATATATATGCGAGAGAAATGTTTAACATTGATTGAAAACAATTAAAATAAGCATATGTTTTATGACAGGAAATATTTTTTTATTTACATATTTCTTTATTCAAAAGATCTCTTGGTAAAAACAACATTCTGTTTGAAGTATTTTTCGTTGTTTAACAATTCTATTATAATCCAATAACCATGAAATTCTCAGCTTGTCAAACGCAAGTCAAAAGTTAAAATTTCAAAGGAATTCTTTTTCGAAATTCTAATCAAAACAAAGCACTTCTCTGCTTGTCAAAACTTTACCAAAAAATATTATCAAATTATATCATAATGATTGCAATAAATAATCAGATGCATCGTGGCATTCAAACTATATCACGTGCATGATATACCACTGATGTAATTTACTATTATCTATTAAAAAACGGAAATTAATTTGAAATATGTGATTAATATAATTTAAAATTTCTCGGAAACTATTGATCATAGCGAGATAAATTTTATATCAATCGATAAAAATTTTTTTTTCACTATTTTAGAGCTATTAAATTTGAAATTAGAACGACAATTACTTATTTAAATTTAAAATGACTGAAGTTTTAAGTGCTCTAACAATGAAATAATGTTGTTTAACGTCTTGCAGTGCTATGGCACGAATTTTATTGTTGGTGACATCAGATCTTTACTGGATCAGTGAGAGACATATCTGGGCTATTATATTAGTAATGTGAGTTCCCAAAGTGTGAGAAGATTTTTTTTAAGTCCAATTTAGAATATCGAATGTATTTATTTTTAATAAAATATCAGATATGATGGATCAAAAATGTGACTTCAACTTCTGCATTAACACCTTAACAGTGTAGTTTTCTGTACCATCTAATTAGATGACCCCTTCCATTTTGAAAATGTGTCGTTTGGATTCAACTAAGAGCCTATAGAACACTTGAGATGTTAATGATTACCCATAATTTTGTATCAAATTATGACATCTATGAATTTCTTAATTTTATATTATAAATGTCAAAATGCTATAATTTGATGCACACACTGAGCTCAGGCATCACTATTAAGGGGTTATATTTAAAATAATTTTGCATTTAACTTAAAAATATCACTCGCATAAATATTATAAAGAACCAGAATAGATCTTCAAATAACTGAAAAGATTTAGAACATGTAAACTATATTAAAAATGACGTTTTTCTTTAAATAAATATGTAGCAAAATGTTCCCATTTATGGGCTTTAGTATAAATCAAGAAATTTTGTAGAATATGAATAGAAATTTGTAATTTAGGTTGGAAAAAAAAGAAGATTGGGATTCCTGTTAGTCTATTAGTTTTAAAAAATTAATAATGTTGCTAATGAAAAAATATTGATCCTTATATCTTTAACTTCTAATTGAAAGTTTCATCAGAATCATGATAGACATTTATTTTAACATGATATGTGTATCATTTACCTTTGCTTCTGTAAATGCATTATTTACTGAAAATATTCCATAACTGAATTAATTTATGATTACAAAGTCTCAGCTTTGTGATTGGAAGATTATGGGTTTAAATTGGTGTTTCTCAATGTAGGGCCCACGCCCCCACAAGGGGGCAATTTGTCTGTTAAAGAGGGCAATTACAAATGGGGGGGATTGGCTAAATATAGCACACCGGGGAGACTTAAAACTGAAGCTAATTCAATTGGTACCTAACACATAAAATCTCCTTGCAGCAAGCATTAAGTGCAAGGATATCACTAAATTTAGATTATAAATATTTACTAATAATTAAAATAATATATTCATTAAAATTATTTCGTGCTTGAATTTCAGTTTCCATTACATGTTATGAAAATTTACTTACTGCGTTTCTCAACAATTTCCTAGTGATTTCTTCCTAAAACCCATCATTTAAGTTTCTTCAGTGAACATATCAGTTTATGAATATTAAAAATTATGTATACGTTACATTAGGGGGCATAAGAATTTTAGATAGGCTTATAGGTGGGGCATAGCCTAAAAGAGGTTGGGAAACACTGAGTTTAAATCATGATTGTTACTGAAGATCTGTGATACCTGAAAGCATAATCAAGGCTCAGGGAAAATGTTGTCAATTACCATAACTAAATTTTTATTAAAAACAAGGGCATGTAATAGGTTTTTAATGTCATTTGTACTAAATTTTTTCATAACTAGCTAGTGTTTCTTTTTTACTTTCTCGTATACAAAGAGAAAGTATTGTAATCGTCAAAAAGTTCGAACTCAAGATTTTGACGAATCTCCATGTTTTAGACCTCCCGGAGTCCGAAAAACACAACTTTGGAATTATGTCTGTCCGTATGTCTGTCTGTGAGCATGATAACTCGAAAAATATTAGAGCTATGTAGATGAAATTTGGTATGTGATCTTTACACATAATTTGCAGGTTTCTATCAAATTTTGGACAAAATCCGTCCATGGGAAGTCTGTTTGTAGGTCCTTGTTAATGTGAACATGATAACTTACAAACTTGAATAGCTAGATAGGTAAAATTTGGTACACAGTTTTATCATCAGGAATGTAGGTCTGTAGAAAAGTTTGGGCCAAATCCGTCAAAGGGTTGACCGTCTGTCGGTCTGTATAATCACATACTTTTAAAAATTATCTCATAAGCCCTTTGGCTTAGATAAATAAAACTTGATATCACGGATGCTAACATTAATTATAGATCTGTGCCCAATTTTCATCTCAATCGGTTAAAAAAGGGGTGTTCAAATTGCATATTCAATTTTTTTAACTTTTGAAACGAATCGCTTATCTCCACGCGCATGTGTATTGGAAGCAATCTCTGTGCATGATATTCAGCGGCATGTTTAATGACACATGCTTGGCTCCTTCTGCCCCCCTTTGGCGAATTCTGACCCTGCTCGGATTATTTTAATTCCATTTGTTTTGTTGTTTTCACGTGTCCTGGAGAAACTTGTTGCTTTCTGGGAATAGAACAGATTCGAAATTTTTATCCGAGCGAGGGTGCAGGGAACTGACAGGTTATATGACAGTTTTTGAGAAATGAGTATATGAGAAAGTTTAGGGGAGGCCACTCCCGCTGGTTACTTCATATTTTTCCTATATTTGAAAGTAAGTAATTTGGTTTTTAAGATATTTTTAAAAACTTTGCTGTGGATCTAAGAATAGTAAACTGTAAAATAGTGATATATTTACTGGATGTGACTGAAATTTTCTGTTGGGAGAGGTAATAAATGTCACTTGAAAACCTTTTACTTAAAATAATAATAATAATAACTCTCAGAATCTTAGAGTTTGGCATGTTTGCTATAAAAGAACTCGGTTCTCATTAAGTTATGTTTATTACTCTAATTACCTATGAACTTTGTATTCTATTTTGTTCAGGTTGCTCATGCCTAGTGGGTTTTATTAAATGGCAATTTAAGTAAAAAGTTATGCTTCGTATGAGTAGTTTTAAATTTATTTGATATGAATCAAAATCTTATTTATTTATTTGACTTAAAAAGTGTAGTGAAAAATAACTTTCCACTCTTTTCATTGCAGAAGAAGAATCTAACAACGCTAGCTTCAATGCCAGAAGGAACTATTGGAAAGCTACAGGTCTTAAAATCTGGCCGTGTTAGACTGAAGATGGGTTCCTGGCATTGTTATATTGACGACATGTGTCCTTTGATTGGAAAACATGAACTTGTCTCAATAAAAACCGATTCTGGTTCGGGTGATCTTGTATCTTTAGGAAGTTGTGAAAAAGCGCTTATT
The DNA here is from genome assembly GCA_013235015.1 of Araneus ventricosus. Taxonomy (NCBI): domain Eukaryota; kingdom Metazoa; phylum Arthropoda; class Arachnida; order Araneae; family Araneidae; genus Araneus; species Araneus ventricosus. The sequence goes on from BGPR01037480.1 coordinate 12,225, forward strand.
TTAGAACCTGATATAGATTCTTTAATGCCAGATTCAAAATATAGCAAATCTTAATGCTTAAATTATGCTCGTATTCTTATTTTGTATATTTTAATGTATCATCTACAGCGCATATATGTCAGTTTTATGACACGTTGAAATACGAGCTTAATCATGTGTACAGGAAGCATCATGTGTACTGGAATGATGACTTTTAATGTGTGAAATTTTGCATTCTTTGAGCATTTTAAATTAACTTAATTGTAAAATTTTAGTGCTTTTTGATGTATAAAATATCTGTATATTTTGTTTGTCAAATTTGTTTCCCTGTGCTAGTGTTAACGCTTTTGTTTGAATGAAGTACTTGGAATCTAATTTTTCTTAGGCTGTAATTTTATGAAAATGTTCTATTAATAAAATTGATTTTTTTTTTTAAATTTTTGGCAGTTTTTTTATTTGACTAAATGTTCATCAGAATAAATTTGTGATGCATAATTGTATGTTTTAATTGTTTTGACACACTCTTATCAGAATTGATATTCCCCCATTAATTTTTGGAACTCTCAGCAATTGGCAATATATCAGTGTGCAATAGTCTCAAAATTTTCTTGCCTTTGTAAAATAATTTTAAGAGTGATAAACAGAAGAAAAATATGACGTTTATTATTTTGTCTTATAAATATTATCTCACACTTAACTGAAAACCAGTCTTACAGAAAAATGTTTTCCACCTTCATGAGAATCATATTGAATGCACAAAGAGATTAGAATTGAATTGGCAGTTTGAAGAAGGGATCAAATCCAAAATCTGCTTTCTTGTGGATGTAAAAGGGGAAAAAAATCCTATTTTTATTATTTCTTGTTCTTTTTAACAAAACATTTATATGAGATTCTTTACGTCAATTGTTTACTTAGTTACTTTTTATAATGCTAAAAATGCGTATCTATGTGATAACACAAGTTTTGTGTATGTTTTGTTTTGTTGGCACTTGTTCCCTTCTTCAAACTGCTGATTCAATTAAGTATTGTTACGAAAATCGTCCGGTGAGTTTAAGATAAAAGCAGGATAATGGAGAGTGGCTGTTTATTCTTCAATATTCCAGAAAACACGAAGCACAGATAACAGGAAAAACAGCACTTGCAAAAATTAGCAACACAAATAGTCAGCAAATAATTAATAATATCAGTAACAGCACTTTCAGTACCACTTGGCGTCTATCAACTGACCAGTTTGCATTTCGGACAAGAGGTTTAAAGACAGTCGAACATATTTGAGACAAAGACGTTCACTCGTCTCAGCACCTCCGGGTTTTTATACCTTTTCCGACAGGATATGACATCACATAGAATCGTCTAGTACATTTTCTATATCTCTGTTCCTAATAAGAGACAGAAGCAAAATGCAAGCATATCATTGCAAAGGTCAGGGGGCTTGAGCTTCCCTGATACCTAGTAAGAACTTCTGTAAATCTCTCTTCCCAACCATAAGACTAATATGGCAGGAAAGTGACATTATAGTTTTGTAACAGTATCATTGTTCAGACCTAGATAGTGATGAACAAAAAAAAAAAATCAGTAATCGTAGATATGTTAGATCTATACTAGTACGGTATATCCCTCCATTCTATTAATTACTCCCACTTTACAATGTAACACTAAAATATCTTCCGTTCGGTCCTGGAGGTAGAGAGCTAATTAGCTCAAACACTCCATATAACAATTCGTCTCTCGTCGTCGTAGATATGCATTTTATAACACACAAAAATGATGGCACAAAAAAAATTAAGAAAAGAAACATCTGGTAAAGATGTCTATTTTTACCTAGACTGATTTCACCATTAGCTGTCCAAGCTCTTCTCCACCAAACATCGATGCATTATTTCAAAGATTCTCAAGAGCAAAGGCACAAAAAAAATTAATTTTCTGATAATAAATATTAAATTGCACAGTGTATTTAACTATAAGTTAATTACATTTAAAATACGAGCTAATAAAAATCATTGAAAATGCATTTTTCCTTTTTTTGTGCAATTTAATTACTGTTTTGTTAATTTTTTAAAATCAAATTTGTTTATATTTGGCTGCATCTGAATATTTGAGTACAAATTGATATTGGGTGCATGAATTTTTTTTGCCTTAGTGTGGCAAGTACCCCCCTCCCCCCTTGCACGACCTTTCATTTTTACCATAGTTTTCTCCACCTTATTTTACGCTAAATTAAAATTATTAAACTGACATTTGTGTTCTTATGACAATCGCTAATGTATATTGCACTCCTGTACTACTTGTAACATTACTACTGCAAGGTGATTACAAAGTCATTGTACATTTCCTGCATAAACAGATTTTATTTCACAATATGCCATATTATGGTAATGCACATACAATATAGGTCACAAATTCAACACATTTCAATTCGACTCCCCTCAATATCTAGATATTTTCTCCAGCGCTCCACCGTAGACTGAAATGCTCTCTCCAACAAACTTGATGTAATTTAAGATTCTGCTGTAATTCAGTTTTAACTCCCTTTGGGGTATCGGGAAGGAAATTGATTCACACGCCAAAACACCACAAAACTTGGTATGGGAGATCCTCTATATCTCGGTAATTAAATATGTTAAAAACATAAGTCTTATTTTAGAGATAAAGAGTAACAACAGAAGTTACAAAAAAAAATTGGAAAAAAGTCGCACGAGTAAAGTAGTCCTACGCCTTTAACATCAGCGGCTGTTTGAAAAAGATAGCCTCCCATAATTTTTTTTTTTCACTGTACAGTACTTTAAATCTTTACAGAATACATCTTAGTCTTGACAAAAAGATCTTGGATATGGAATGTAACTTCATCTCCGAACAGCACATGCTGCCTCAAAGCAGCATTTTCCATAGCTTCTAGAGAGCTTAAAACACA
>BGPR01037481.1:0-15114 GCA_013235015.1 Araneus ventricosus
TGTATTCTTGTTCTTCACCAATAAAAAAAAAGTGTTACAAATTGTAAGTTTTATAATCAAATTAATTTTTGAAAAATATTTAAAATGTGGGCAGCAAATTGAATGGAAATGAAACTTGCGTCATGAAAAACTAATTTTTTAACTTTAAATATGTGTAAAAATAGTTTTGTGGCATAATACATATTTTCAAAAAATATCATGGAAAATGCGATATCTATCCTATTAAAATTCGAAGGTAAACAAACGTATGTATGTATGTCCGGCTATCTCCTCACGAACCGCTGAACGGAGAAGCACGCAAAAAGTGCCAAAAGATGGGGAATAATCCAAGGAATCCATTTCGGCCATTTAAAATCCGAAATTACAATTAGTTAAAAAGATATTAATTAAAAACGTCAAAATGATTGAATTGACGTGCTGCCATCTATTGGCAGAATGGTGAATTCATTCACGGCGGATTCTTTTTTTTTTCTTACTATTATTTTTCGCATCCGGTGTTGCATTTTTTTTTTTATTATTTATTTAACGGAAGTTGGTATTTTTTTTTGAGCGAGTTTCTGTGTTTGGATTTATTAACAATTGAAAAAAAATCGTTTTCCTGCATTTTTCTTTCTTTTTTTTTGTCGTAGGGTGTTTCGCAACATTTACGTTTGTTGGGGGAAAATATTTATTCATTTTTATCCGTTGTTTTTTTTTCATTATTATTCGTTTTATTTTTTCTTTTGCAAAACAAATATCATGCTAATCTGTTTTAATTTATAAGCATAAGAATTCTCGCGTTTTCATTCAAACCAAACTGCTTTAAGGTAGTAAAAAGGCTAGAACTGAAAGTTTTAATCCAACAAGAGAGGATTCCAAACAGATTTACGTTTGTTGGGGAAGCTTAGTGACAATATTTGTAGGGAAAAATACAGAGGCGGGAATATGAAAAAATGTGGATTCCGAGAAATGCTGGGTTATTAACTATAAGGTAATTAAAAGGTTGGATTTAAAAATTTTAATTAAACAATATAGGATTCAAAGGATTTTTTACGTTTTGAGGGAAACATTTATGTTAGCGACAATATGTGTAAAAAAATTACGGAGGTGGGAAATGAAAATTAGCAATAAAAAGACTAGATTTGAAAGAATATTTACATTCGTTGGGGAAACTAAGTGACAATATTTGTTGAAAAAAAATGGAGCCGGGCATATGAAAATATGGATCCCAAGGCCTCGCGTGATCTCACTTCTCTCCGCCCGGGAATATCCCATTATTCAAGATTGCCCGTGCAACGCCGGGATATGCAGCTAGTTTTGCTTAATTTCCAATCGATCTGAAATTTTAATAAGATTAGGGCTTTTAAAAATTGATGATCTCTCTCTTCGTATATAAAATATATTTATAAAAATAAGCAAAAATTTCAGAAATAAAGGTAAATTAATTCAAAGTCTAGCCGTTGCCTAGCTAGCAATGGCGTAATTTCAAAATCGTCTGCAGGTAATTAACAATTTGAAAAATTAATAAAAATTGAAGAAAAAACGTAACACACATAAAATTGGTATCATTATAAAGGTAAAATTTTGAATTTTAATATGGTATAGAAATCATTTTAGAGAGATAATATGCGCCGAAGTTACTGCAGAAAAACGGATTCTGTTAATTTCTAATTAACTGACTGTTTAATTAACATTTGCACTTTGAAAAATTAACAGTAATTGTTAATAAGTGTTTTTTTAATCTCTTGTTTTAATAAGTATGCAAAGTTTGGTTGAAATCAGTGCTGTGGTTTAGGAGGAGATGTGGAAGATACATACATACCCACAATGACTTTTATTTATATTAAGATTTTGCTCTAGAAAGACTTTTATCTAGTATCAAATTTAAAATTGTGATCTTTTATAATGTGTGCTGGAGAAATGCTTTTAATTCCTTTTTGTTGTTCCTGGATGTGTAAAAAGAGATTAATCTGAAATTTTATGACATATATTTTCTTTGAAGTTAAAATCTGTTCGATAATTGATAGTAAGTTTTTAGTATTTTTCTTTGTGAATTGATGATTTTGTTTCATTAGTTAGGAACTATAAAAATTGTATGTATAATTTATTGTTAGTTCTTAAAAATTCTAGTGTGTAGTTAAATACTGCTTAAAATTGTTAATGTATTTTTTTCTCTCTTCCCCTTCCCCCTTGAAGCCTGCACTGATTGTTAAACAAGTTACTCAAGATAAAAACAAAGCCAATAAGCAGGTTCCAACAAAAGAAGATGTAATGAAGAAAAGTGTAAGTTAATAATTAGTTGCCATTATGCTGAGTTTTATCAGGCAGGAAGATAAACAATTCATTATATTTGATTATTATTATTATTGTTGTTGTTAAAAGTAAACATTGATAAATCAACACCAAATAATTTTGAGTTTGTTATTCAAAACAGGTTGAATTTTTGTGTTAGCCCCTTTGGGACAAACGCCACATATGAGCGTTTGCACTAGATTCCCCTCGGGGACGAGCACTGCATCCGTGTGTTACGGCAAAATTGATTCTGTAGGCCAAGGGCCGCATATATGCATTGGGGTTTTTGGAACAAAATGTTTTCTATCGGATGTTTCTTTCAAAAAATTGGTCCTGTACATTAGTATTTCTCTCTCCGAGGTCAGATTGTAGTCGGTCATGTGTTTGTGAATGATTGGATTTTTGGTGGTATAAACAGAAACGCGTGCTAGCAAGTTTAGAGGAGCACATGTTAAAAGAGCTCTTTAACTCATTTTGGAGTGGTTGTTATAGTTTCTCTTTGGCTTGTGATTTTTTGGGGGATATTCTGTCAAGGGTTTTATGCCTCTCAGTTTTATTTGTGCAGTTTCGGCCAAAAGAACTCTGTATCTTTCTCAGGAGGAAATATGTAAATTTTTGAATGACCCTTCTATGGATTTTTCCGATTATAATGACAAGAAAATAAATTATTAGAGTTCTTCAGATAGTTCTCAATATTCAGATTCTGAATTGGAAGAGGATAGTACTAATATATCGGTTCCAATTCCATCATATCGGTGGAGTCCTAAAATAGAAGATTTTTCCATAAGGCTTTGAAGTGTTAATTATTACAAATTTCTTGAAGTATTTTATAATGTTAAATGTAAATATTTATTTTTTCCTACGTTTTCACATTTTGCATCAATATCGTGTTTATTTCGGTTCTTTCAATTATAGTGAAATGCACTATTTTTTTATTATTAAAAATCAAGTATTTTAATTAAACTTTATTATAATGAATAGAATATATCTTTTATCACATGTTTAAAAATGGCTTCATTTCTATGTAAAGGGCACTTTTTATGCATTGTTATATAAAGCACACTTTATATGAAATTTAATGCTTTGTTAGGCTTAGCGGGAGAAAATTCTTTGGCTGGTGGGTGCGGTCAGCGCTTGCTGCTTCCATCCTGAAGGGGTTAAAAAAGCTTGTAATGTACATCCTAGTATTATGTTGCTAGAAAAATTATGTTTTTGTTCCTCGTCCAAATTAAGTTTTGACGAAGCTGCGGAGGAAAATTTCATTCTAACCTCGTTCTGTTTCAAGATAGAACTGCAAGTAGTTAATTTAGTTGAAATGCAATTAAAATGTCATTTAAAAGTAAGCATATATTTCAAAAATGTGTTTTTTTGAAATTTACCTAATTTTTGAAAATTTTAGGAGGATCTCTTAACAGAATATTTGAAATCGCAAAATCTAGAAACTGCTGTAAAATCTTACAAAGACATCCGAATGCCTAAAAAGTAAGTTTTTTACCCCTTTTGCTTTCTGTTTTCATTTTTAATTATTTATTTCTTTATTAGAGTATTTACAATTCCTGTGTTGAAACTATTTCTGAATTAAACTTCAGGCCCTGTATTTCCTAGAAAACTCTTGGATTTTATTATTTTTCTCAAGGTCCTTAAAATTTCTTGGGAATTTTCAATTATATGAAGTAATTTTTAATTATTTGTCATGCATTTAAGTGAACAAAATATCAAAAAACATGTGCAAAAGCTAGTAAATGTTAAGTTATGTATTTCAGTATTGGTATTAGTATATATCTAACAAACTGGAAAGTCTTCCAAGATATTGAATAAAATGCTATGTTCATAAAATAAATCTTGCATATAAAATTATGATTATTTTATTTTTATTTGTTTATTTTTGTAATGTAATTTCTGGCCTCTGAAATAATCCTCAATTATATTTTCTCTACACCCTGTTGAAAATCACGGCATGAATATTTATTTGTTTTTGTTACTTAGCAAATTGTTAATTTGTATTGCTTTTTGAAAGTATTGATAAATTTAAAAAGTGCGTCTTGCTCATGTCAGTGTTGTTTTGCTCAGATACGTGTGTGATGTTCTCCTAATGATGATGAAGATGACTATTGAGAAGACAGAAAGCGAGCGTGAGCTCCTCAGTCAGTTGATGAGCGAGCTCAAAAAGGAAGGTCAGGTGAATGGAAACCAAGTAATGGAGGTAAGTTTTGTATTTGCTTGTATCCAGAACAGGTTCAGTAATAATTGGGGCAAACGTGCAAAGTAAGGGTGTGGCTGATATTGCTGGAAAAAATAAGCTTAATTTAAATTGTTTAAAATATGATTTGAATGTGTTTTTTTTTTGTGTTGTTCTTTAGTTGAATTTTTAAATTGTAACTTGGTATAAAGTGAATGGCATGGCTTTGTACTAATTACTTAACTTAATTCATTTGTTGAGGGGAGTTTACAAAGCAAAGGTTATATATATACATATCAAGCCTTGCAGTGTGAGTTTATAAATTGTGAAGTAATTAAACATTTAAAAAATCAGTTAAGTTCACTAAAGTACTTTTTACACTAAAGCATTTTTTCTTGTGGTATTATATCCTGTGTTACATTATTCTGTGTGCAGTCATGGGTCGATCCAGGCAAAAATTGGGGCCGTTTTGCGGCCCCTTCACAAAATTCAAATTCATAAAAATGTATATCATTTGTTTAACAGATATCATTTCATAATATTAAACATAAAATATAGAAATATGGCTGCTAAAATTGAAAGTTTTACATGATAAAAAATATTTCACAAACATAATTTTTTTCCCACAAAAATAATTTTTTATTTTTCACAAAAATGGGCCCCTAAAAAAAACCTAGATCGACCCCTGACTATATTTTTGGAGAAAATATTTGCACATTATATACAAGATGGGATCTCTGCATTCTCCTTCCCGCCATTCCAATTTTGAATAGTAATAAAATCATGAATTATTTATTTCTCTACCTGCTGATGCAATGCTTGATTCTGCAATTAAATTACTGGTTGTACAAATTTGAGAATCATATTGATTGCAAAACACTGATTTAAAACGTTCATTGGTTCCTACCATAGGCTTTGAAGAACATCTTCCAACAACTCTCTGAACTAGAAACTGAGATTCCACGTGTGAAATCGCACGTGGCTGGGTTTGAAGCGAGGGGCATCTCCAGTGATCTGGTGTCTCTTTCTCAAGTTGCTGAACCTCTGGAGTCTGGAGCACATTACCCGCTCTTTTTGTTGTGTCTCCAGCAATTGCACAAGTCCCAGGGACGCACTTGGTTGCATTCAGTCTTCAGCCAAAGCAAGATTAATTTGCTCTCCATGCTACCAGGTGAGATACTTTAAAGTTGATTATAAAATACTTTTAAAAAGTTTGGTACTTTTCCGTTAGCCGGGGGCAAGCGAAAAATCGCCAAATAATGTAGAATTCCGCCAAATTTCTTACAACCATTCTCTTGCCGACTTGGCTCATGTTTGGTTCACAATTGGCGACATTTGCACCAAATCGCTTCGCGACTTGGCTCGCGTTGGTTCACAATTGGCGACATTTGCGCTTGGCTAACGGAAAAGTACCAAAAGTTTTATTTTAATAAACATTAAAAAGGCCCTAAAGTTAATGAGTATTCTGATCTGTTTTATTCTATTTAGTCAATCTATTATAAAGTTAATTGTTTACTGCATATTTTTTGAAGAACTTAGTCCGATTATCAATGTTTTGGAGGGGAAAAAATGAATCTGATTGTATGTACTTGAGGAAGAGCAACATGTAGATTTAGTAAATGCAGGGTGGTGACAGAACCGGAAAATCAGGGAAATTCGTAAAAATATCTAAAAATCAGGGAAAATTAATAGTTATTTGTTACTTGAGTCATCTATAAATTAGTAACTTATGTCTATCATTATTTGTAATAATAAATGGAATTTTAAAAAATTATATCCGTTTATAAAAGCATAAGTTTTTGATTAGAGCAATTAATTTCTTATGATTTGTTAAAGAATAAAGATTTTAATTCATATTTTGACATTTTCTCTTTAAATCTTTTCTAAAATATGTATTATTGGGTACGTATAATTATACTATTTTATATTTATGCTGTAACATGTTATTCTGGTACCCATGCAATGAGCACTAATTAGTTGTTGAACTGTTTTAAAGCTTTGAGCAAAGATCATAATAACCTTTACTGTTAACATAATTTAACTTGTGTTGCAAAGAGTAGTTTTAATGCTTCTTTGAATTCTTATGCAGTTTTTAGAAGCAAAGTATTTTGTTAGAATTTCCAGTATTTTTTACATATACGAAATGTAATATACTGTTTTAATAGATTTTTTTAGGATGTTCATTCCATTTTTTTAAAATTAAATTTCATTAAAAAAAATTCCTATTAAATAACTGGTAAAAGTGTTTTTAATGATGTATATTGTACACATACAGTGATTCTAAGTAGGGAGAAAGGCAGGAAACTAATGTAAATTAGTATCCGTAAATCAGGGAAGTGTTGTAAGTTTAGTCAGGGAATTTTTTTTCACAGTTTCTGTAGTCACCCTGAAATGTCCTGGTTTAAAATACTCTTTTGTTGTTTATTTCATAACTTGGTAATTGTTTGGGTTCCTCTCTTAACTACCTTTGACTTATCTTGACTATTCTAATGATGAAACATTTATTATTTGAATATGATCATCTTTATAATTTGCTACACACAGAGCAATAATACTGTAGAATTAAGATGGTCCAGAAACTCATAAATTTTCTACTAATTTTAAATTAATTGGTAAATGAATTTTTAATTTTTTTTTCTTGCATGCAATAAATAAAATTTTAATTCCAAAATCGTTGGAGCAGTTTTGTAGTGAATTAATTTTGAAACCTCGAAGGACTAAAATACGATGGTCAACCAGAAAATAAAGACCGTTTAGTTATACAAAATGAAAAACAATATTTATTGGAAAAAAACAATTATGTTGCATACCGGAAGCTTCCTTCACTTCTCTATGTAATCGCCTCCTACATTTGACCATTTGTCGTATCTGTTCACGAGCTTCAGAATTCCTATGTTGTACTCTTCTGCTGCCAGTTCATGAAGCCAGGTGTTCACTGCATTCAAACAAAAGATAGTAAAGGTGTTCTTTTGGTGGATTTCATGCCATAACGCACTATGATCCATGCAAATCGTTATTGTAATACTCTAAGGAAACTAGGGCGAGCCATCCAAAACAGGAGGCGAGCAATGCTTTCTGGAGGAATTGTGTTTCTTCACGACAATGCCCGCCCTCACACTGCTGCTGCAATTCAAGAATTGCTGGATCAATTTCGATGGGAAATTTTTGATCATCCACCCTATAGTCCGGACCTTGCTCCTAGCAATTTCCATCTTTTCCTTAAGCTGAAAGAGTTTCTGGGCGGTAAACGTTTTGGAAGTGATGAAGAGTTGGAGAATGCAGTGACCGCCTGGCTTAATGAATTGACGGCATAAGAGAATGACATGGGAATTCTGAAGCTCGTGGACAGATATGACAAATGGTTAAATGTAGCAGGCGATTATGAGGGAAGTGAAGGAAGCTTCCGATGTGTAACAGAATTGTTTTTTCCAATAAATATTGTTTTTCATTTTGTATAACTAATCGGTCTTTATTTTCTGGATGACCCTCGTATAAAACCATGAACGTTTTTAAGATGGTGTTTTTCCGCCTATGAATTGGGCTTAGAACCTTATGGTAATTAAATAATTAGTTTATTTGTAAGGTTCACACAATTTATTCCTTTTTGCAGAGATTGACCGCACCAAGGAGCGCCTGGCAGACATTTTGGAGGACCGAGGTTTGAGCTTCCTGCTACCATTACTGCGAATCCAGGCTGATTTGTGGAAACAGTTACATGCTGACCCCAGTCCTACTGCCCTCTACAGGTGGATAAGGGACAACGTGGATACAGCTCAGCATACTGTACCGGGATTTGTCAGTGCTCTCGTCTCATGGTCAGTGTGTAATCCTTCATTGTTTTTAATTTTGTCAATTTTCTATATTTAAAACAATCGTTCCCCCTGCCCAAATCATGATATTACACAGGGTTCATACGCTCCTTGAATAAGCGTTTTACTCCTTATAAACTCCTTGATTTTCAATTTTTAACGTTTCTTTTAATAAATGTGTACTATGCTTCACCGATAAAAAAGATTCTAATTTTCCGCTGTATCAATTACCTAGTATTTTGCATTGCTCTTTCCACGTGGTGAGTTGGAACTTGTCAATGGCTCTATTACGTCGCCCTATCCCATCCACACTCCATCGCAAATCCTGTGCAGTAACCTTATTGCTCCTTCAAAAAAATTTATGGCCCTTGCGCCCCAACAACCAACCATCGAATGATTCATTGTAGCTGACATTCCAGCCCCCCAATGAAAATAACATGGATTTGTCTTCGAAGGTCAAACATCGATGAGTTCAAGGACATTGGCAAGATAGTTAAAAATATTTCATCCATTTCCCTAATCGTTCGAATTCAAGGGATGCTCCCTGGATTTTGTTCAGTTTGCTCAAAATGCCACCCAATGCAAAACGTAACAATGTTTTAAGTACCCTATTATTTTTGTGTACTTTAAAAAGGCGAACCCTTTATCATGCATAAATATTGACTTCTTCAAAACTCCTTAAATGCCCCTTAATTTTTAATTTTAAAAATCGGTAAGAACCTGGTTACAGTTCACTGTTAGTAATCTTTTTTTTTTTTTTAATCTGTAAATTTTGAGTGTATTTAATGAAGAAATGTTTTGCCTTTTGTGTGTAATTCATTTAATGTTACAAATTATAAATCAGTATTTATTTGTGTGTGAAGCCTTTTTTTTTTTCCCCAAATTAAATTTCCATAATTCTAGGTTACTATATATTTTTCTTCTTTTGAAGATTTCAGCATAATAACATACTAAGTGCCAAGTGAGATTTTTGTCAGAATGCTAATTTTAATCACTATGATTGTGTTTTGCAATTTATTCCTCTTTTGCTTGATTTCAGTGATTTTGTATGTGTAAACATTAAAAAATATATAGAATGTTTGTGATTTAATTTTGGCCTGGCAATGTGTAAAATAGCGGGGGGGGGGTTTCCCCCATTTGAAAACACATTTACTTAAGGGTTTTTACACCAGCACAACGATTTACATATGTTTCTCTCTGGAGGTTGCTTAGGCATCTTTTTTTTTTTTTTTTAGTCTAATGAAGTAACACTTTTGTAGTAAAGTTTGTGAATATTCAAGACTAGAAGATTTGTGCCCGTCTAAGACGGGCTTTTAACCCGCCAACGGTATCTCGGATCTGATTATCACAGATTTAGTAACAAAAGTTGTAGTAGAAAATCTAATGTACATTGTTGCGGTGCGTAAGAAATAAAAAAATAATAATTTCTAGTAAATTTTAGATGTCTGATCATGTGACTAGATCATCTGAGTCTGTCTGGTACGTAGCCAAAACACATGACCATGTTACTTCAATCCCTGGCTTTTTGTATACATTAATGTGGTATATGAATACATGGTTCAAACATTTTTTGTTGAGCAGGAAGTATGCTTCTAAAATAAGAAGTTAAAAAGATAATTGTGGTAACATGTATTTCAAATATTCCATATGTCTTCAAAATTGGCTTCAGTTTGTTTGTTTTTTATTTAGTTATTCCTCGGGTAGAAGGGGAAAATATTTTGAAATTGAAAATATATTGTGTTAGTTATTACTAAAATATTTACAAATAATGCTGTAATTTTTCTTTCAGTATGATAAAATATATTACTCAAGAAACTACCTTAGCTGATGGCCTTGATCGTACATGTGTACCCGAGAAAAACATTTTGGATAAAGAGAGAGAAATGTTAGAAAAATTTAAGGTAAGACTAATCTGTATATACGTTCTTCTTCATGTGGTTTCATCTCTTCCCTACTCCCCAATGTTTATGCGTCATTGGGGCCTGCCAACTCTCCCGCTTTGTAACAAATTTCTCCCGATTCTCACCGATTTCCTCCTGCTTTTTAGTGTTTTCGAGAAATTGGAGCAAATGAATAGTAATAATTGAAAAAAGCAGTAAATGAGTGGCGACAAAAGAAAAATGTGCTTGCTGCAGCAACATTTTCCTCAAATTTCGATGTGGGATGTCATTCCCCTATGAATTCTTCATTAGCTCTTTGTTGCGGTATCATGTCCGAGCTTGTGGACTAGTGACTATCACCATGGGTTTTCGGCGCATGCCTTGCTCTGACTGTTTATCGCTCTAGAGAAAATTTGTTTCTCTTCTGCTTATCTTGTGTTTAGGGTATCACCGAAATATATATATATATATTGTACATGCATTTCTTTTTCCACCTGTCCAGATATGTCATCAAAAGAATCTAAAAAGAAATACCAGACTGTATTTACCAAGGCCTATTCCGAGGAATATTCGTTTATTATCGCTTGGAAAAAGATAAATCGTATGCATTTTGTACCATTTGCACATTTGAGTTTTCAATTGCTTCTGGCAAAATCTGCAATAACTTCTTTTTTAAAGGAGTAAAATTGCATTATCATCTAATTTGTAAATAGGATTTATTTGTAATTAGAACTCAACTGTAAATATGAAAAAAACTATAACCAAGAAATATTATATATGAAGAAATGTAAATCTATAAATTGAAGCTCTGAAGTACAAAAAAATATATAGGTAAGTCGATACAATTAAGTTGGTAATACTATCTAGATAAAAAATATGTATGGAAGAGTGAGGACTAAAAAAATGTCTTTAAAAAAAAAACTGAACGGATTATTTCAAAACCCAACTAAGCAATTTTTAAAAAAATAATATATTTTATTTATTTTGTAAAAAAAAATAAAATTTTGAGAAAAATGCAGCCAAAATAAAAGATTGCCTCATTAGGCCCCCTCCACCTTATTTGTACACGAGTTAAATAAAGTAAATGTTGACCCTGCTGCGCATTTGTGATCGTGTATGTTTGATTGAAAATTCCTCCCTCTTTTTCAAATCTGGAGGTTGGCAGGTCTGGCTGCTAGATAGATATTTACTAACAGTATGCTTGTCCTTAATATAATATTTTTATTTTAATAACATTCACATACAATTTAAAAACGGTTTTTCTTTTCTGTTTGGAAACGATTTGCATCTTATAAATTACAGTGTTGTGTTTCCTTTAAGGGAGACGAGACAAAACGGAGAGTTTGCATATTGAGAGTGTACATGACATTTCAGAACATGCAGAAATATTGTTCAAAACTGTGATTCTGAGAAACATTAATTTATGAATGCATCATGAATACAAATTTTACTATTGTATTAGCTTAAAAATTAATTTATTACATATATATTGGATGTTGTGGGAAGTATCCAAAATGCAAATTGTCAGTTTGTTGTTAAGAAAAGGTTATTTGCATTATTGGAGTTTCTTTTTGTTAAAGCTGTGATTGTTCATATTATTATCATTTCTATGTAAAGTTGTTGGGAAAGTAAATTTACCATGTTTTATAAGCTGTAATGAGTTGTTTTCTGTGGTGTGTAACTGTAAACTAGTTGTGTATCATATCTGTTAATTTTTTTTTTCAGCCGGTATTTCAAGCTTTTTTACATGAACATCCTGACTTACAACTTGTTGCTCTATATGCACTTCAAGTTCACTGTTATAACTTTGGATTTCCTAAAGGTATTATTTATATCTTTTATTTTTTGTGCATATAATTTTTTTTCTGTCCAGCTAAAAAAATATTAATTTATATATACAGTCAAACCCCAGTATAATAAACCTTTGGTTATAACGAAATTTTCAATTGGTCCAATTGATCTCCTATGTCGCTAATGTATTTTCAAATGTTTGTAACAAAGTACAAAAGCAAAGAATCTGGATATAGCAAGCCAAAATTCACATTTTTTTTAGCTTTTAAAAGTTTAGAAAGCACAGATGCGCCAAGTGACGAAGATACAGTTTCCCTCATATAGGTACAGAACGATTTGATTGACAATTCATCTTCAGATATGGTTGATGAAGGTGATGCAAGTTCAGGTTCTTTGATTTCTGATGCGAAGGCAGCTATGAACATTTTGTAAAATTTCTTTGCAGCAGAAACTGTGGATAAATGTTATGTACTCGTTTTTATTTATTGATTAGAACATAGATGAAATGCGTCTGAAATCTAGGTGCTTTCAATAAAAAAAATCACAGCTTTATTTTAATACTTCAGAGAAATAAATGTATGTGCAGTCACGGGGGGGAGGATCCACTCAGCAGTATTCTGTCGCCGTTCATCATATATTAAAACAACTGATACTGCTATACATGAAATAACGTATACTAAAAGTTTTTATGGTTAAAAATTTTATAAGGGGTCATCTGCATATTTAAAATTGCACTTACTTCAATATTTTCAGTGGCAACACCCATTTTGATGGCATAAATTCCACATCAGAAAATACCTCAGAATATGAATTTTGGTTAATATACCTTTAATAGATCCGAAGATATTCGACATTTTGAGTTCTCGACAAAAAAGGGGGTGTCTCCATCTGCATGTGTTTAAATGTTGGTGGTAGAATTTTAACTTATTTCACACTTCAAACGCCATCTTGGAAATTACGATGCATTTTTTACAATAGATAAAAACTAGTTATGTTATAAAATTTTTCAAAAATGAGATTTTTAGATGTTGAATCATTTAGTAGACATATTTCCTGAAAACTGGTACCAATTGTTTCAATATGTGTTAAATAATGGCAGAATAATGCTGGATGGTTCTTTTTTTTTTTTTTTCTGCAACTGTAGCATTAATTTCACTTTAAAAAAAAATATATTATTTTGAAATTGTTTATAAACCCATTAATAATCATAATTTAGTGTAATTAATTTGTTCAACACAAAAATGTGATATTGCAACAGGGTTTGACGGTATATCTAGCTATATGTTAACATTGATATAAATGTGGTGTAGGCATTTTTCTATGAACTTGGCCACAGCTGTTGCCAAACATAAATGAGTCATTCAGAAGCCAGTGTAGATAAATGCAGAAAACAAATTGAGAAAATTCACTTTTTTAACACAATAATTAAAAAAAATGTTTTGTTTATTAATTTGATTAGTGAAAGTATATAAAGTCTTCTAATGAAGCGAGTGAATCTTTTAATAACTAAAAATAATCTTATTAATTCCACCGAAATTTACAAAAACCAGAAGACTTCAAAAAATGGACTTATCCGCTTTGGCTTCTGAGCAATTCAAATAATGATGCAAAGTCGTGGCTCGATTGAGGCGAAAATTGGGTCTGTTTTGTGGCCCCTTCACTAAACGCACATACATAAAATATAGAAATATGACTGCTAAAATTGAAGGTTTTACATGATTTAAAAAAAAAAAAAAAATTCGAAAAAATAATTTTTTTCCCACATTTTTTTGTGTGTGTCACCATAAAAATGGGCCCCTGGGGAAAAAAAACCTGGATTGTCTCCTGAAAATATCTCTTTTTCTCAGCTTGACAATTGCCAAAAGATGTAGCTGTTGCAGTAACTTACCACCACAAATTTGCACAAGATCACATTGTGCAACATAAGGTTGCTGCATTGGTGAATTCGACTGCTTTCTAACTAACATACAAATACCAATGAATGTCACATGATGAATTAATGTTCATGGAACATTTGATTGTGTCCATTCGCACAATTGAAGTTTTTTTGTGTGTGTGTATTCTACAGATTGTATTGTATTTATTTTAAAAACAAAGGAGGCATATTTAAAAATGTAAACACACATTGATTTTCTGAGAAGGCTTATTTTCAGACTACAGAGTACATACATAGATTTCAATAAAAGTCAAAATGTAATTGTATTGATGCTGGCTTTCTTGACATTAAATTAATGCAATTGAAATGCTGTCATCAACTTGATTTTCCTACCTCAAAGTGGCCTTTCCTTATCACAAATTCTTCAATTTAAATTTATAAGGATTGTCATCTTTTAGGTAAAGAAAACTATGGAATTAAAAAATGTATTCAAAATATCCATCTTTGTATATTACAATCTTGGCCTATTTTTTCCAGAGCGTAAATCTATGCTGGTAAAAAAAAAAAAAAAAGTCCTGTTCTTGAAAACAATCGGCTAATGTAGTAATTTTTCTTATCACAAAAGTGCTGTGTTGTTTAGACAGGGACAAGTGGTAATCCAAAGGAGTAACATCTGGTGATTGTAGCAGTTGAGACAGCAATAACATGCCAAGCAATATATCTTTAGCAGATTTTGCTATGTGTGGCCTGGCAGTATCATAATTTAACCCTTTGAGGATGACTGTCACATTGTCATTCCGACTTCTCGTAGCATTGTGCATGCGTTCGTCTAAGGGTTAAGATTTTGTGGCATTGAAAGGAACTCTAAAGAAAAATATGTATAGGTTGTAAAATGAGCTTTTAAATTCTTTATTCCAAAGAATAGAAACTTACAGGGAAAACAACGGGAGCTGCTTCTCCCTTTTTATGTAATTGTTTATGCATAGAGGTATTGTAAAACATGAAAAATCATTCTTATTTTGCAGGTATGCTATTGCGTTGGTTTATGATGTTCTACGACCTGGAAATAATTGAGGAGGAAGCCTTCTTGAAATGGAAGGAAGATGTCAATGATGAATACCCAGGAAAAGGAAAAGCTCTGTTCCAGGTTAGTTGGCTGTGATTGTTCTCTGCATATCTTAGCAACATATTTTGGACAAGAGGTTACTCAAATGTCGCAAATCCGGATGTCCAAAATCGGGACCTTTTTCATTCCGTAACTTCCCCCCCCCCCCAAATATATATATATATATATCCTAACTTTTATCT
>BGPR01037482.1:0-15114 GCA_013235015.1 Araneus ventricosus
ATTGGTGTGAATTCTTTTAGGCCAACATGTTTTTCTTAATAAATGCAGCTTTCAAATATGGCCAAAGGACAGCGCATTGTGCAAGTCTTCTTAATCTTTATTGTTTTCTTTTTCGTGCTCTATTTGGTAACACCATTCGAAGTTGAAGACCTATCTTAGCCCAAAATCATAAATCCTATCGTTCTCAAAAGTAATATTTTTCGCAATGCCTAAGTACTGTGACGCCATGTTTACGGCCATATTACAGGAAAAAAGGAATCGCAGGAATGAAGCACTTTTGCCGCATGTGTCCTAATCCTGAGGACAGGAAGATCCGGAGTTAGGAAGTTTGATATGCTTTCGCCAGTTGAACCCATCTACCCGATCTGGTAATTACTGCCTTTGAATCTTTCTGGGACTCGCTATCTACTGTCTTCTTGCACATAGGATTCTCAGACGATATATCAGGCATACCCACAAGGAGCCGTCCTGGCTCCAATCTCGGGGTTATACTGTTGTGATAATCACATTAGCAAGTTTTAAACGATCAATCGAAACTGTAGATTGATTCCCTCCAATGCTGATTTTAAAAAATATCTCTTTCCAACGAATACCCTAAATGGAGCTTGGTACGGCTGCTCCAACGGCTTCCGGATAGTATCGCGATGTACAAAAGCATGCGTTGAGGTACGAAGATCTGGGAGAAGAGAGACATCACCAGGCGAGTGGTGAGAAGTGGTCACAGGCCGGAGCTTTCTCGAATAGAGCGCAATCTCTGCAGGAAGATCTCCTCGGTCAATACTTGGTTGGGTGACTTGGAATTTCTGAAGAACTCTTCAGGAAAGCACCAGCACTGGCCATAAATCATTTCCTCAGAAGAAACCCCCTATGTCCTCCTTGAGGCAGGCACGCATGTCCAAGAGCACGGTAAGCATGACATCTGACTAATTCAAGGTGGTATAACACTTAATCACTGCTTTGTGGTGGCGATTTATCCTTTCCACGATTCCGTTGACAGGAGGATGGAAAGAGATCGTCTTTGTCTTTCTCGTGCCTAGAAACCTAGTTAGAGCCTGGAAAGTGTTGTCCTCGAAATTAAATCCTATATCTGATGTAATAATTTCAGGAACTCCGATTCGTGTGATCCAACTCATATAGCGTCTGGACGATTGTCTCAGTCAACTTGTTACCCATCGGAAAACCTTAGGACACTTGGAAAATCTTACAATACCGGTTAGAACAAATTTATATCCTTTAGATGGAGGTAAAGGCCCTACAATGTCGATGTGTATGTGAATAAATCTTGCGCCTGTCAACTTGAATAAACCCAAAGTTGAGTTAATGTGTCGTAGAATTTTAGATTTCTGACACGGTATGCAAATTGTGCACCATGTTTGAATATCTTTACTTATTGATTTCAATACAAAGCGCTGCCTGACCAGGTTAATTGTGGCCTTAATACCAGTGTGTGACAAACTATGTAAAGTTTCGAAAATCTTGCTTTAGCCTTTGGAACGTACGTCCTGATCTTACTGGTTGAGATATCACAATAAAGAAGACGTTTCTATGACGGTAAGATTAACTGCTTAAGTTTCAGACGAGAATCAGATTCTAGAATAAAACGTAACTTGTTTTCCGAATCCGGAGCGATAGCTATTTCGTCATAATTGAAAGACCCAGGAACCGAAATTGCTCCGATGCGTGAAAAGGTATTTTATACCATGTTAATAGATCCAGATATGCAACGATATCTGTAGTAAACTGGCCTTTGAACTATAATTTGCGAAGGCGAATTTCTTTTATGCTTTTGTTGGAAAGCAAAGGTGAGTGTGTTTTAGTCTATAAGCACTACAAAATCCCGACCCTCAACAAAATAGCGAAAGAGCCTAATAGCGTAATATATAGCTAATAGTTCCCCCAAGTTAGCTCTACCTGCTGGAAAATTGCGAAATTAACGTTCTTACCTCGAAAAAGGAACAATATATTTGAAAAAAAAGTCAATTACAAAGTTATAGAACATCTTCGATTTAGTAAAAAAAGACACCTTATGGACATTTATAGTAAGAATTGAACACTTAAAGCGAACATTTGTTTATTCTCTATTTCCGAAATTGTGACGTCACAAAACGTGTAAGAAAAGAGAAAATGCTGTCCTTTCGACTGAAAGGACAGCATTTCAGGTGTATATCTCCGCCAGCACTGCAGGACATTCGACGACGTATTACTGATGCTCGTATCAACGTGGCACCTAATATGCTAAAATATGCGCAGCGTGAAATTGAAACAAAGGTCCAAATGTGTATTGTAGCTGAAGGAGAGCAGTTTGAACACCGAAAATACAATAGCTTGTGATAATTAATTGCTTTTTTCTCTTTCAAATTTGTTTCGTCATGTAACAGTTTTGTAAATCGTGAACAAATATATTAAGCTGGGAGCGTTGTGTTCTCTACAAGACGTCGTTTTGTACTAAATCGATGATGTTCTATCCGTTTTCGATATAGAAATGCTAATTTTACAATATGCCACCAGGTGACGCTGTGTGCGGTTTCATAGCATAGTGTATAGCCACTGACAGTCTGTTCACTTCCACTGTCAGTAATACAGTAACTGGAAGTAAACAGTAACAGTAACTGGAGTAGCTAAAATCTCCAAGCGCAGACACGTATTTGTAATAGTCGGGGGTGAATGTAGCAAGCAGCTGGCACATCCGCGTGGCAGTCGTCATGAAAGCGTTAAGATAGCGGAAATCAGCCGCATGTACGGAAAGTCGCCATGCACGTTAAGTTCCAACTCCCAGACAATGCGGTGATACCTAAAGCACTTATGAAAGGGGACTCCCTTCCAAATATTAATACCTCCACCTCTCTCTCCTTTCCTAGCAGTGTTTCGTATGCCAGGAAGGGTTCTCAGAAAGGTAGAAAAATATAAATGCCATGTTAAATGTTTATTTATTTTCAGCAGGAATCATTTATATTAATTTCATATTGTGTTTAGTATTAAACACTGTATTTATTCTCTACAAAATGGGTTTTTTGGTATTTATTTTGTTGTGCCTAGTACGAATTAATTGGAGTTACATTGATTCATATGGAAATTATTGCTTCAGATTTCGCCGATTGATTGCTTTCGAAAGTATTATTGACGAAAAAAAGATGTATCACTGTTTTAAAACAACTCTTAGCAAGAATTCGGCCATTTCTGTTCAGTAGTTCCGATTATACACAGAAAATTCAAAAGCTGCTTGAATACAACCATTTTCGCTATTATTAGGGGCCGTCTAAATACAAAACAAAATATCATCCATCCCTCTAATTATTTATGTTACTGCTTTGTTCTTATGGATTCAGGATCATACTGAACTTTAAGAATTTACCAATCTCGTCATTTGGAATGCATTAAACACGAGTCTATTTAAAACAGGCTTTTACATCAGCTGGAAATCAAATTACGCATAATTGAACGTATCACGATATTAACCCATCAATGCCCAAATTAATTTAAAGCTTAGATTTCAATAAATCTATATTAAATTACATTTAAAAAATCTTTTCTATGTTAACTTTGTAGCAAAATTAAAATAGCAGAAAAATTAAAAAAAAAATTTTTTTTAGAAAAAAATTTAAAAATTGACACAATAATCATTTTTGAAAACTTATTTTTACATAAGTATTAAAGGTTTTTGATATATGGTAAAATATCAAGAAATGAAAATTACTTTCTAATTCCTTGCGTTACCAAAAAAATTAATCAATGCAAAAATAAAAATAGTTGAAAATGAAGACACTTTTATTTCAGAATTCGGCTAACTAGTGGTAAGCAGAGTGCTTTGATCCGGTTAAAGCAAAAAAGAAACAATGGAGTACATTCGCTTCAGCCACGGACTTGAAATGTAATAACTGTTTTATAAATAAGACGCTGGTCGTTAACGGATAAAAAAAAATTCATTCTTTGGGTTTCTAGAATCTGGGGCTTGCTTTTAAGCCAACCCTCAACAAGATAGATTATTCTCTAAAATCAAATTTAATGCATATCATTTTTACAAATTATTGGATTGAGAATTTTTACTGCTCGTAACAAAAACATAACATCGCATATAACAGAAGCATAACCAATATGCAAACGAGTAAAGCTGTTGCACGCAAGTAGTTTCCAAAAACCAGATAAAGGACTGGCACAAGTCATCACTGAGACAAAATGATTTTATTGTAATGTACAGCACGACTTTTCGCCAACCATCGTGGAAGGCCTGCTGTAAAGAATTTAATTTTTTCAAAAAGACTGAACAGTGACTGAACAACAACAAGGAGAAACGGATTTAAAGAATCAAGAAAGACTTTTGATAAACTGACAGTAATAAGTAAATGAATGTTTACAGACAATGTTGAAATATAAACATTTGAAAATAATTTCTAATATTTTGAATATTACAATTCACGTATTTTCGAGGATGAGGAGAATCAATCTGAAAAGCTCCAAAATGTAAATATGCAGGCATAATTTGAAAACTGAAATTAATTACAAAGGAAAAGAACCAATAAAAAATGAAAGAAAAGCATCTTATTATCATCACTTCCAATTGATCTCGGGCTACAAATAATCAAGGGATGTTAAATTTCCAAAACTAATAAACTACATTGATTTTAAAATAAAGATATCATCGCACAACATATCATGTATATAGTAGGGCGTTAAGATAGGTGCCGGAACAATGGTTGCAATAAAAATAGATGTTTTAAATTATATACATTTAATTAATATTATTTATACTACTTATTTACATGATGAAAGCTTATGCGAACAACATCGCATCGCGCGGATACACTCTGGAATGTTAACAAGGTTGCCAGATACAAAAGATACATTTTACATTTCAATAATAAATGAATGGCTTGACGCTAGCGCCGAGACAAGAGAAATGTTTTGAATGAATACCTTCGCTCAATGTTAGATGGCGCTGACTACGGCTGGTACTCACCCCTTTGCCGCAGGACTCAAGAACACTAATGTGTGTCATGTTATCCGCTGGATATACACAGCTTTAAGATAGTGCAATGCAAGGCACTTATCACACAAAAAACTTGAAGCAAAGTTCACTCAAGCAGAGAGAAAAAAAAAAAAAAACAGTGACTGCAGTAAAACTAGCGCGCGAAATTCGCTAAGTCTAAAAGAACCAAAAAGTTGGAATACCAAAATCCAGGGTCTATAATTTGGCCAAGTCCAAACCCAGACACAGGAAAATTGCAAAGTCTCAAACGTCACGAAAGTTGTGTCGCTGGATGAAATGAGAATCTCCAAGTTCGCCCAGAGGAATGTAGATGGCAGCACAAAACCGGCGTTTATGAAGATACAGGATCGCAGGAATTCGTCCACGAAGATCAAGGCATGGAATACGCCATAACAGCACAGCTTCTAAAGACTTTGGATTGGGCCAGCTTATTATTGTTTATTGAATTGGATGGCTATGAGTTTTAGTGCCTAAGACAGATTGGGCCAACGTGACAAATAGTATGTTAAAGAATGTGCGACGTGAAATTAAAATAATGGTAAGGGGTGTACCGTAGCTAACGGAAGACAGTTTGAATAAAGGAAATGAAGTTGTGTGATAACTAGCTGGTATTTGTTTCTCACTTTTTCTAACTCGTTTCGAAGTGCAGCAGCGTTGGAAATTGCGAACAAATAAATGAAGCATGAAGTGGTTATGCTGTTAGTATTAATGTAAAGAATGTGTCTTTTTGTACGAAATCGATGATGTTCTACAACTTGATAATTCAATTTTTCCCTATAAGCTTCTGTTTACTAGATAGAAACATTAGTTCCGCCAGGTAGCGCTTTCAGCTGTCTGGAAACATAGTCCGCAGCCACTCCACTACAACTACGCAGACGAAATGCTATGTCTATATCTGTAGTTGTTCTGTAATTAAGACGGGAGAGGGAGAGAACAACTACTGCAAAGAAATTTATAGTGGACACTCTGTATTAATTTTAGTAATAGTATTTGAAAATTGGAAAACATACGCATACATTATTATTTCACGAACTTTCACTTTGGCTATCTAGAAAAAAAGGACTAGATCGCTCCATATTAAGTAACTGAAAGCAGCTGCAAAGTGGGCTTTGATATTCTGTTTCAGAGGGTAAGAAAAATTAGCAGACATATTGTTTACTTTTTTCCCATTTCTTTTTAATTTGAAATCAAATTTATTGAAGAAAATGTATAAATCATACAAAAGGAAATTAATGCAATTCACATTGTGGTTATGCAAATATTCAGAAAAATCTTTATTACCGTTATTTTATAAAAAGGTTTTATTTATATAAAAATGATTTCGGTGTGATTTTTCTCATTGCTGTTACACTCATTCTGAGTGAAAGTGCCTCGGCACTAACACTCTAATAACATCGAATTTAGTAGTTTATCACTTATCGTCGTTCCAGGAGCTCTCTGAGCAGCATTGCATCATCCCAGAGAACGGTTAGCGCTGACTCTAGCTCATCACGCCGCAATTCAGGCATTGTGACGGGTGAGCTGCATGGAAACTACTTTGATTCATGGATCGAAAACGGCAACCACACCATTAGCCCTGAGTTAGATTCCTGTCTGTATATTAATAAACTCGAAGACTTAATCGATGAGTATCAAGCCAAAGCGGACGACTGTCGAAAATCCATCAAATCCAATCAGGGAAACAGAAGATTGGTGAAAGAGAATAAAGACTTCCTAAAGTCCTACCTAGAGACAATCGCTGACACCGAAAATCTCCTGATGAAAGTAGGGCCCTGTCCTATCCCAGACTGCTCCAGACATCACAATACAGGCAAGGATGTTGAGATGGCGGAAGCCGGTCAGTATGCTAACTATCCTCTCCCTAAATCTCCTACTCCTCCTAGTAAACTTTCTACTGTCAATGCTTTCAAACAGGTCTCTCCTAAAAAGGCGGCTAAACCACAGCTAGAAAAAACTCAATCTCCTATAGAAACCTCTAATCGTTTTCAAAACCTAATCGTCAGCTTACTTCTTAAAATCTTTAAAAACTATCTCCGCCCTGTCCGGGCTGCATATAAACATTCCCTACTCCAGTTGAGTCCGATAGCAACCTACGACGAATCTCATTGGACGACCGAATGCGAGAGTCTTTGAAAACCGAAACTTTATCGTTTTATTGCCGGCCGCTTCTATCATTTCGTTGTGTGTGTTTTCGACTACTTGTTCTCTGCGTTGACTAATATGGCTCTTCAAAATTCAGAACTTCCTTCTTCTTTCGAAAATGAAGTTATACAAACAGATTCGGAAAATACTATCCTTCGATCTAATTTGAAGAATATATCCGACGTCAAAGCTTGGATAGCCGAATATGGTAGAAATACCAACACGAAATGGAATCTTCGACATTCCAATCCATCTGGTGTACGATTCGTGTGCTCGTAAGTAGAAATAATTATTTCAAATCTTTATATTTAATTGATGTATCAGCTGTTATTTATAATATTAAAATCATTATATTTCAGTCACAAGTACGTATGTCGCCACAATTCTTTCAATAAAGTTCCTAGTAGCCAGAACAAGAGAGGAATCTCAAAGAACTCAAATTGCCCAGCTACTATCACCATTAAAGTCAAGTTGGATACCAAAATTATAAGGAAAAGGGATGAATATGCTATGGTTAGTTAAGATTGAACAGTATATGATTATGGTTGAATGGAAAGTGAATTATCTTAAAAATTGTCTCATACTATAGTTAAAATTCCATGCAGTGAGTGAATTTTCCAAAACTCGTCAATCATTTACAAAAATATATAATACTTCTGATTATTTGTAATATCACTAATAAATTTTAAACACAAAATAATTTAAAATTTGGAATTTACTCACAATATTTATTATAGGATAGATGCTCCAGTTTTGGCCACATTAAGAGAAAATTTGAAATGGAAATTTCACAGTGGGTGACTGTTTAAAGCATATTAAATCATACTTATACTATCCTTTAGCAAATTTTTTTGGCTTTCTGCTAGTTATAAAATTTTTCTGAAGAAAATTTTTTTATTACAACTTAAATCTATAACAATGGCAAATCTCATGTTGAACATTTTCCAATATTACCTTTACATTATTTTTACTCAAAAGTAAGACTATTTTATGATAAATTCATTTTATTTTTTATTTTCAATAATATGGCTCTTTTCTCTTGAATTTCTCACAAAATGCAAGCAAATAAAATACTAATTATGATTTTATGCTCTTATGTTTATAGAGAATATAAACAAATTGTAAACTTTTCAAAAGGTTAAGAGTAACATGAATTTTCAATATTGTTAGAAAGATCATGAATAAAAATATTTTTCTGCAAATAAACAAAATCAAGAGCTTCAAATGGGTGGTGATCCCTCTGAAGCATCCCCTTCATAAAATGATCATTTTTCTATTCAGTAAATTATTTTCAATTCTCTGAAGAATAATCCCAGAATTTTTGCCCATCCTTAACATTTTTGAAAATAATTTTGTAGAAGATTTTTGAAAAATAGAAACCCTTAGTTTAGAAGGTTTTAGGGCTGCAATCATAATTTTAGATAGATTCCTTATAGGACTTTCAGAAAATTTCTACAGATCTTCACCGATCAGGACCCCTAGAACCCAAAACCACCTTTCGTTAGAAAGTTGAACTCTACTACTAATAAATAAGAATCTGTGTGTGTTGGCACTGTACAGGGTAGAATATTGATCCTAGAACTACCAAGTTTGGCTCACACATAATTAGGAGGATGGAAATGTGCACCTCGAAGCGAGGGGTTTTATTCAGATTTTAATTACAAAAAAAGCGTTATTAAAAAGAGGAAGAAGCATTATTAAAAGTTAACCAAAACTTTGACGTTTTTTTCCCTGTAACTTCCGAAAATGTTATAACACAAAAATGATTTTTCCATCATCTTAAAGTTTTAAAAAAGTAATTTTTTATAAATTTTATTATACGAATATTTTTTTACTTTAATACAAATATTTTATTTTTTTAAAAAAATACTTTTAGAAATATTTTATTTAAGTGTATTTGAAAACAATAATTGCTGCAAATATTTTATCTTCGGTTTTTCTTCCATAACCATGGTAAGAAGACACATCTTAATTTTTGCATATTGTTACAAATAATATGCACGATGATAAATAATACGCATGATATTAAAACGTGCTTTTAACAAAATTTTTGAATTAAAAAAATTGTGGTAATTACAGTTAAGGTTTAACTATAAGAAGCAAGGAATTATGAAAATTTCTTATGGTTCTTCTATTTTTTAAAGTTTACTGTTCTTTCTTATAACATAACTGGATGCATAAAACATATTATCAGAGTCGCGGTGGCCGAGTGGGTAGGTGGCTAATATAGGGCTCCCGGCGCGAAACCCGGCGCCGCCGGGTTTTGGGCCTGTTCCCCTCAAATTCAACCGTGGGGGGGGGGGCAATGTCCCCTCCCCATTGGTGTGGAGCGAAAGCTTGGAGAGGGGATGGCAGTTCAGGTGTCGTCCTCGTCATCCAATTGTGGTTCACAATTGCGAGGTCTGTCCCAAAAGAACCCTCAGGTTGCTTCAAAACGGGACATTAATGTAACTAAACTAAAATAAATTATAACTCTTTTAGCTCAAAATTTTGCTATCTTATTGTAGAACAGAGAATCAGTAAACAAAAATCCTTTAGGAAATTACGTAAATTATAAAACATCTTCGGTTTTGTTGAAATCAGTCCAGTGGTTTAGGAGGAGATGTGGAACATACATACATAGCCACAATGACTTTTATTAAAATTAAGATAATTATTATGTAATTCTAAGATTAAGATTGCTGGCAAATAGCATGAACCATAAAAAGGTTTTAGTGGAGATTTTGTCACTATTATTTAATTTTAATTAAGTAAATAGTTAATTTTAATAGTTAATTTGATAATTAGTTAATTTTACAGATTACTTTAATTTGATATTTAACTAAACATGGCGGGACCAGGATAATTCAATATATAATAGCCAAAAACGATAGATATTTAAATAAGTTTCCTTTATCCTTTTTGATATTGAAAAATATATCCTTAACTTTAAAATTGTTTTGAGATTTTCTGCCTGAGTATTTGGTTTTAACCGTCGATGAAGATTTAAATTACTGTTCAAATTGGATGCATTCATATCCTATGCTTTAAACACACATATTAAATTTGTCACTCACAATGTTTAATAATTTTTTTCTCTTATATGTTAAGAATTTAGTCACTATTATCTCTGTAACCAGGGTCTGCTCTAAATGAGCCCATTCTAGTAGTGTTTCATGTCATGTGATTTCACCGTATGACAAAGTAATGTTCGCACAATTATATTGTAACCTAGATTAAATAAATTAATTTTTAAATCTAGAGTCTTTCTTCATTCGTGTCAAGAGTCAATTTCTTGTTACTGTTTTAGACAGGCTGGTTTAATGTTATCTAGGGGATATTTGCACTGCTGGGATGTTTATTTCTTTATGACTCCAACCTACTGAATGATTATGTGTTGGGATATAAAAAAATTGAGCAATGTACTGACCAATAAATCTTGCATAACCCTTTGGAATAGAATGATAAAACCTTGATACAGTAAAAAAATAAATGGCATGAAAACAGAATCATGACTTAAATATTGCAATGTGTAGAAACAATGAAGTCATTGGCTATGTCTGCATTCATCAATATGTAATATTTCAATACTTTTGTAACATTAGCGTAAAGGAATCTGCCTTTGCCTTCAAGCTCGCCGAAGAGGGATTTTTTTTTAAAAGACGATGCTTATATGGGAATTGCAATATGTCTAAAAGAAAGAATTTAAAACAAATACAAGGTAATTAAATCACGGAAAAGAATTATTCCTTCTCAAAAATTAAGCAAGGCAGTATCTTGTGGAAGAACTTACTATTTTATTAAATAACATTCTGAAATTTGTTCATGTATCGCATTGCACGAGTTGCCTAAACATCGCCTATTCCGCTAGTGGGAGGGGGCTTCGCATTCGCTCGTCCAATCAGATTCGTCGTAGGTTGCTATCGGACTCAACTGGAGTAGGGAATGTTTATATGCGTCCGGGCTCACCACCTCTCCCCCTATAACTCTCTTCTCCTCTGATTGGCTTACCGTCCAACTTCATATACTTGCTCCTCCCATGCTCTACTCAGTCTGCCGGATCGGATCGGAATTTAAATTTACTGAGTTCCGCGAGCAGCTTCGTTCAGTCGATCTCTCGACATCATGAGATCAACATCAATCTCTTAACATCTACAGGCATAACGGCAAATTACTGACCGTCATGGACGATATTTTATCAGGATTGGAGGTAGCCCCCCTGCGGGAGGCGGGTGCTCCCTGGAATACGTTGGATCTGTTTATCACTTATCTCGTTTGCATTTATCTAGCGCTCCAGTATCAATGATGTTGGCAAAAAAAAAATTATTTACTACTGTATTTTAAGGATATATCAAGATTAAGATTAATTCTGGCGTAGTTGTTTAAAAAGAACGTATGGCAGCCTACGTTAAGTTGCACAATTAATTTTCTACTTTTTGAAAATAATTTTTTAAAAAAACTCACAGTATTTTGCAAGTTCTAAAAAAATATAGCAAACATCTTGGAATCCAATACTTCATTTTAGTGAGGATGCATCAATTTCGAGATTATGTGTTCTGTTTCGACTCTTAGCTTTCTCCACATAGTGTTCATTTCCAATTGTTTTAAATTAGTAAATCAATTAATACTGCCCCGAATGTACTAGATTATTTTGTAAGAGCTGGTTGAAAAACATGTTACTCAGATTGCACGCCAGATAGCGCTGTCGTCAATTTTAGTGGTGCTGGCGGTAGCGGCGCTTTCACTCACGATGCCGCTGCTATACCGGAATAGCAGCCTGAGGTGCATTCATTTCATTTGGGCGGTGTGAATATAACTGTGGTAACATTCATTCTGCGGCTGTTTCTCTATAAAGATTTTCTAAAGGGATCTCAAAGGAGACCAGATTTGAGAAAGGAGATGGCTTTGAATTAGATTACATGATTTTGGAAACTCGGTTCTAGTGACACTCAGTATATTAGGAGCGGTGGCATATATCTGATCATTCCTGTAAATGCGGTAAATTTAATTATTCGTTTGATTTTTTCTCCTAAATTTATTTATTAATTTTAATCATCTATTTTATTTACTCGCCTGTTATTATTTATCATTTATATTTTAAGTTCCAAATATTGATTTTTATTTTGAGAATAATCACAGAATAATCATTCATAATGGCGAGTAATGTCGATGTGAAAAATATTGACTTGTTCATGTGGGCCAAAGAATCATTTTGAAATATAGAAGATCGTGGATGAGAATTATCATGAGAGTTCAAAGAAAATGAACGCGGATACGTCGACAATGTAATGCTTGTTTGAAGAGGAAAAAGATAAAAATCTTTATATTTATTCTTAATATAATTTTTGTATTAATAACTGTTTCATTCTAATGCTTATATATATATATATATATAAGAGAGTTTTAGTTTTGATTATATACTTTTAATAAATACTGATATAACAGTAATTTTTTGTTGTAATAATACATTAGCATCATGTTACATACATTATCCTTAAACAAAGAAGAGAAATAAATGAAAATTTAGAGAAGAAAAGGAGCAAAAAATATTTAATAAAAACAATTAATTTACTCTTGTGTTACAACTGACATTTCGAGTGGAAGTGCAGATATATTGTTATAGAATATTGTCTGTAGTATTTTACAGTTGCTTCGTAAAAAGAGCGTATGCTTATAAATAAGAAATTAAAAATCACATCGAAAATATCTCGTGAATCCTAGAAGGTCGAAAAATTTCTTCCTTAGTAAGTCTCGCATTAGTTTATGATGTCAAATAAATGTGCTTTCTCCTTCTTATATGTAAGTTCTGCGCGTGACACAAAAGGATTATAAACTGTAATCCAAAGATGATTAATAACATATGTATTCGGATGATAAAGAATGATTTGTATGGAAGAAGGCTTGCTGTACTTGCTTATATTACGATGTAAAATTATATTTTGAGATGAAAAATACGATACTAAACCTAACTTTTATGTCTTCAATGTAAAAAAAAAACATTAGAAAATTCGATTTGTCTGATACTGGTTCAGTTTATTTGTATTGGCTAATAATCTGCCTGGATAGATACTCGTGCAACTTACCCAAGAAAGGTGTGAAGTCTTGGATGAACCAGATGAGAGAGAGTCGCACCACCAGCACATTAAGGACAGCTGGGTCAGTCCAGCCCAAACGAAAAGAGATTTATGGAGTTCAAATTACAAATTTTACAAAAAAGTGCTCTTCCTTCTGCCGCCTAACATTGTCTACAATGAGTTTGCAATTGAAATATACTGAAAAATAACCAGTGCAAAGCATTCCCACCTGTGCGTTAAATTTACACCAAAATTTTAAAAATTATAATATATTTTAAATTAATGTAATATCAAAATTTTACTGCGAAAGGTTTCTCTAGTAATCGTGCAACGAGAAAAAAACACTGAAAAGCCTTTCTTATACAGAAATGCTTGCAAATAATTTCGAAATTCTCTCAGAAGTAATGAAAATTTGTACAAAGTTATCCTGTTTACATTACTTTAACTGCAATAATTCATGTTCTTAGTGATGACAGAATTAAACTTGATACAACTATTAGAATCGACATTTTGCAACAAATTCAGTTTACATTTGGTAAAAGAGAAATTCGGTAGTGCAGCAATAATAATGATTATATTCTAGTTAACATTGCTAATGTTATTGAGTATGAACACTCTTCACTTGAGTACGTCTCTTCACTCTTCTTTCACGTATTTAAAATTTTGAAATTTTTAGGATGTTCAAACTTTGGTATTTCGTAATAGTCCTTCCATGGGGGCGGTGGGTACTCTCCATACCAGCAGGATCACATTGGGGTAGCGTTCTCAGATTTCTTCTCTATTCAACACTAACTTACGATTTTTCACGGCGCTGTTTTAAGGGCAATTACTTCATTATTGAGAATGCTGCAGCTTTCCTCATTGAAGGACAGAAATATTTTTTCTGTTATCTCATTGGAGTTTTTTCTTTAATGTTCTATAAGAGGGGATAGTACTTTGGAGAACTGCAATGCATATGAAAAAACCCATGACTATTTTATTCAGAAAAGATCAAAGTAGATTGGCGCGAAACTCTCGACTTTCTTTAATATGTCATAACGTGGATGAACGTATCTTGTTCTAAAATTGAACATCAACCTTCCCTTTCGAGAAAATACTACATTTATCAAAAAGATTTGTGCGAAATCTCATCCCAGCATATATTCAAGTATGTTACAAAAAGAGACAAAGCGCTTTTTTAAACTCCAGTTATTACGTACATCCCTATTCACGCAGTTTCCATCAACTAGAACTAACCGCTATAAAAGTGATACACTATTTTGTTATAATTGTGACAATATTTTGTATAGTGCTTTAAGAAATCATTTGTCAATCTTATTACTAAGAAATTATTATTCAAATCTTATTCCATAACTGTTCAAATAAATAGAGGGAACCAATTTTATTAAAATTTCTATAAACATAAGTAACGTCTTTCATTGCTATTTCGTTTCTTTGCAGCAATTGAGACTGAGCAGCAGTACCTAGCAGTGGTGCTCATAATCACAAACCAATCTTGATTAGTTTGTTTTGAAACTTATGTCTCGAAACTTGAACTGTTTTCATGTGTGTATTGAAGAGCGAGTGCCTTAAACGGAGCAAACAATATAATTTTTGTTATCAGAAAAAAATTGTCGTTGTTGATAAATTTCTTTTATCCTGAACACCAAACTCTAGTGTTTTTAAAATGCGTTATTTTTAGTTTTATTATTATTGAAAACGCCTTTGAGAAATATTGTTTTTGTGTGAATAGGATTTTGCCATTGAACCTGCTATTGATACCATCTTAAGCTTTTTCCATTTGTAACCCCTTTATGAACGCATTTAAATCTAGTTTTATATCTGTGGGTGCGTGGCTGATTGGATTCGTGCACGCCAACCGTCCACGTGTCTGACAATTTCTTCTTAAGTCTTTGGACAGATGGATTGTAATTAAAGCAAGTACCACATAAAAAT
>BGPR01037483.1:0-15113 GCA_013235015.1 Araneus ventricosus
TCATGCTTCGTTCGTTACGTATTGCTCCCCTATTTTCGTTTGTAAACATTTGTCAAGATGCCGGCATTGAAAAACAAAGGAAAAAAAAAATTTTATTGTTTCCTTGTCAAGTTTTAATATTTTTTCAATTTAAAATTGTTATTAAACTCATTTATTACTCATTAAACTCATCGGAAAAGTTATAATTTTCCAATTATTAGACGACTTCTTAATATTCTATTTCCTATACACATCCTTGGAATGCCGACATATTAGTGAAAGCACGCAAAAATCACGTGGCAGTAGTCTATATAAAGAATTTAAACATTGACATCATTGCGTGTGTCAGTTTGTGAAGCTGTTGAAGTTTATGAGCCATATGGTAACTTTTTTAAAAAATTATGATTGCATAATAAATTTTAGAATGTTTTTTTTTAAATTCCTCTAAATGCTTGAATTATATCTATGAAATAGGAATTTAAGATTGTTTTTTAAAATGCTGTTATTCATCTTTGTTGTTGAGCCTCAATATTAAATTGCCATTATTGTTCTTTGAAGATGAATGTTTTATTATGTTCACGTAAATGACCGTAAAATATATTCTTATACATAAAATATCAGAAACGAATAGTAAGTATAATTTTCCAATTATAATTTCATCATTGAAATATCGATCTTTCGATGCAAGAATATTCTTGAAAATTTCGACAACACTATAATTTCGTATATTTGATTTAATTAGAGTAATGAACTTTCTTAGAAGTTATTAAAATTCGATACTTGAAGCATTACGTTTTTTTTTAATTTCAGAAAAAAAAATATGGAAAAAAATAATTGTGGTGTTGAGGTCCCTCGATTCTCGCACTCGTTGATGAGAGGCGCTGCAATCGAGGGTAAGGGATTGCTTTTCTGAATGAGTCGAGTTGCGAACTCGAAGGGTGAATGGTTCGGAAGCGCCGGCAAGTGAGGCCCAGGATCCCATCGAAAGATCGATGAAGGGTGTTTTACCTTTACGTTTCTGGCCGCGAAAGGGCCCGAAAGGGGATGCGACCGCAAGATAAAATGTAGCCTATTATTTTTATTTTTTGATCGAATATACATATATGAATATAATCACGCGATATGTTCATTTCGTCGATCAATCAAAGGCAAGTTGGGGCTTTGAATCTCACTACATACCCAAAATAAAAGAGTAAGAAAAGTAAAAACAAAAAAAATTTATTTCATTATGCTTGAGTTGTAAGGCTGAAAGAGTACACATCATACGTTTTTATCGATGGGTGGAAATAAATAAATATTTAAAGGAAGAAGACAAAATCTGGTTAGTTCCTCCCGGTGAATTAATTAATTAAAAAATATTATTTAAATTTATTCAATAATATATTGCATTGTTGTTTGTTGTAATCATACTACTAAAATTTATGTTAATTTTTTTATATTACTTTTTGGACAATTTCGAAACATGACTAGTAGAAACAGAACGGAAGAAAACGTACGTGTGGATTTTGATAGAATTTAAGTAAAACACAGAAAAAGAAAATAAATTGCTGAGAACGTGAAACTTGCAAAATTTTTAAATACTGAAAATGTGCAAAAAAACTGAAGAAACATATAATTAACAGTTATTGAAAATCAAAATCGCGGAATCAAAATTATGCCGTATGGCATCCGGCAGAGAAACAATCTGAATCATCATAAAGCAGCTTTCGTCTGATTGAAGAGGAAAACCATTTTAAGAAAATTGAAAAATGAAAAGGTAAACATGAAGCAAGGAAAACCTAGACGGTGGGGTTTTGTCGGTGTCGAATAATAAAAGAACAAGATGAATTAGTCAGAAGGATCAACAAGAGTTGAAAGCGAAATATCGATATCAATGATCTGGTAATTGTCTGAAATTTTTAACTGATAAATTTGAATGACTGTCATACAACATGGAGCGACATAAGCCAAAAAACCACAATTTTTCCGATTGATAAAATAAAGTTTTCTGAGGGTATTTAAGAAAATTAAAGTATGAGGAACGTCAAGAAAGAAAGTGGGATGGCTGAAAAAAAGGATGAAGAAATAAAAACATGGCACAGTGTGCCACTTGCAACTCACCACCTCTTTGTGTTTAACTGGAGTTAACGATTGAGTTTCATTCAAGTTGCTCATGATTACAAAGCCATGAAAGATCAGAATATCATTTATAAGCTATATATAAATTGTTAAAATTTTAAAAAGAAATTCATACTGAAACACTTTGAGAGAACATGAAAAAATAAATAAAACAAAACACACTGAATAAAATGTGTTTTATAAACAGATAGTATTCAATTTTATATTTATTACAGCATAATTTGATATTCAAGGTAGTAGTGATGCTTTATATAAACCACACAGCAGTAATTTCTTAGATCTCATAGAATTACTTGCAGATTTCACCCAATCGTGGAACGAAATTTGTATCGTTGTGTGAAATCAGCATCGCGTTCTTATTTATCTCAGAGAATACAAGACGAACTAATTTCTGCTTTTGCTAAAAAAGTTAGAAAGTAAATAATATATTAATAAAAAAAGGCTATTTCACAATTTTATTACATTGCACTCCAGAGCCATCAAGGAACAAACATCTGTTATTTTAAGATATATTAATGTAGTTGACTCTGCAAACAAATAAATCGTCAATAGCGATGTATTTGCTTATAAACGGTAAAAACTCGACAGGAAAAGAGTTATCAGTCAAAATTGAAATCCCTAACGGTAAAGAGATATTATACAGGGTGGTCATAGAATTATTGAAACCCATTTCAAAAATTAAAAGAAAAAATTTACAACTTCGTGTTTTTTTTAAACTGAAGCGCATTTTAAAATGTTTCTTTTCAAATAGGTAAGATGCCTTTACAGCGGTCTAGGTGATTAGTAAATTATTGGACATCTCCCATTTTTTGAGAGCCATTATCTGCGAAAATATTAAAGCTAGAAGAAAAATAAAGTATGTGTTTGTAATTACTCTCTTATAAAATTTTTACTCTCTTTAATTTGTTAAATTAATTGTAATTCGAAAACTGAATAATAAGTTTCGACATATTCAAGAAAAACTACAAAAGGAAACCAGAAAACGCGCATCGGCTTCGGCTTATCGGTAATACCATTGCGTATGAAAACCTATCTCGCTGTAGCAAATTTAGATAGCATGTGTACGCCACCTATCTGAGAAAAAAATGTTGCTCTCTCTCATTTTAAAAAACCTCACAGTATAATATTTATTAGTTTTTTTTTTTATCAGTATTTGAAACGGGTCCAATAATTAATGACCACCCTGTATTTAGCAGGGAACTGTGGCTAGTGAACAGGGGTAATATAACTAGGGTTACTATATGTAAAGATCTTCAAAATGTCGGATTTAAGCCAGTGATGAACGCGTCTGAGAGAAATATTTGGTTGTAATAGAAAGCGTTTTCACAAAAACCGATCTTTCTGCTTAATGAAAAGAAAATGCATTGTTTACATCCATTGCTGATGAAAAAGTGTATGAGTCACCTTACCCATGTGCCAGCAAACTGAAGGAAATTAAAAGAAGTTCGGTATTTTTATTTTAATTCTGTTTTTTCATCAATGCAATTTTTAATCACCAAAAGAAATTTAGAAAAAAAATGTATATTCTTTGTATTCAGACGCCTTAAATTTTTTCACTCAAAAAACTCTGTGATAGTGTTATAAAAAGAGATAGCTGGCAGAGCTTTAGAATTTTATATTATACTGACCCTGGCGTGTCTGGATTTCAATCGTAGATTATGGTAACCTAACTACTCGGATCTATATAGAGATTTTACAAAGGCTTCCAAAAGCACTTTTCTTGTAAGAATTAAGCACAACGTAGACTCTGCAGAAGTCATAATTTGAATTTTTTCTTAGAGACATTTCAAAATTATCTTCTTAGAAAATCCATTATTTGAAATTAAGCATATATATAATATTTTGCAAGTTCTGAAAGAGAATGATTTAAAAACATCTCATATATCTTCCTCCAGCACTGTCTGGAACGACGTGGGAATTTCCTTCGAAAAGAGTGAAATCTGTAAGATCAAACTCAAGTATTACAATTCACACAAGCTTTCATTTTTTCTCGAATATCTAATGACATAACAAAGAAATCCTAAATCTAAACAATCTAAAATAAACTTCATTTTAATTTTATTAAGTTTAGTTAATTGGTATGACATACTGAATGAAATAAATATTGAGGAGCCAGATATTTCAAGTTTTAATACAGATATCGGTATACAAATTTACATTTAAAACGCCTTTTAAAATTTTTGTAGAAGTATCTTACAGAGGGATTCATATCTTTTGAGAATAGAATCATATAGGAGATCTACTTATTGCAATGGTTCTCATGACAAGACTTGTGGAAAATTTCTGCATATCTTCACCAATTCATGACCCATAGAACCCAAAACGCCATCCAGCTAGATTTAAAAAGTTTATATATATATATATATATATATATATATATATATATATATATATATATATATATAAACTAATACTATATATATATATATATATATATATATATATAAACTAATACTATATGCTCATATATATATATATATATATATATATATATATATATATATATATAATATATAATAATAATAATATGTATATATATAATAATATATATATAATAATAATATAATATGTAATAACCATATATATATATATATATGTAATATCTTCTCTTCTTCTATAATAATAACTCCATATATAATAATATATATAATAAAATATAAATATATATTATATATTAGTTTGTTAATATGTATATATATATATAATAAACTAATAATATATAATATATAATATATGTATATATATATATATATATATATATATATATATATATATAATAATATATATATATGGTTAAATATTTCAAAATAATCCAAAATATCTGTTATATTTTTCAATATGCAGTGTGCCCGCTAAGTCGTTGTCACCCATTAATTCACAAGACGGCAGAGCTATAGTCATAGTGGGTTCTGGGCCCATAGCAACGTTACCATGCGCTACGCTAGAAAATCAACACAGCACCACCTTTCGGCAGAATTCGGGTTAGCTTTCTTATCTCAAAACGGTACGAAATGCGGGAAAAAAAGTCAAATATAAAGTTGGAGATTTCAGCATCATCGATTTATAACAAAAAAAAAACATTTTGAGGACAAAAATGATACAAATGAAAATCACAATTCGCACATTTGTTTGATCGCGTTGAACAAGCTACACTTGCCGGAAATAGGCTCATCTATCTGTCATACTCAAAATAATTGTCCTTCAGTAACAGGCACATCTGGACACGGGACTGCACTTCCAGCTGCGCATTGGCCTGTATGGCAGGTGACACGCTGTCTAAGCATCCGTAATACGGTTTCAAAGTTCCTGCAGCGTTGGTGGGGAGGGTTGCATACACTCGCTACTTGATGTATCCCCCCACAGAAAAAAAAGTCCAATGGGTTCAGGCCGGTGAAATGTAGGCCGCATTCTACGCAACCACCATACACGATATTTGTTTGCTGGAATATACCGAATGTACTGTTGGACACTTGACCGGGTCACTCTCGGCCAGTATGCGCACGCTCGCTAACACTGTGCCACGATAAAGGATGCTCTGGGTGTGACGTTTTATCTTTTCTTCCGCGTTATGTCGCGTTGTTCCGGATCATCGTACTTTGGTTTAGTGAAGCCTAAACTCCTCTCTGTTTTTTTTTTGGTTGATATTATTGAGGATGAAAAAGCAGTGTTTTAGGCCTTATGGCGTAGCTTGATTGCAGAAAATGTCAAACTTTTTTATATTTGAATTCACAATAACTTCATTCCCTGGAAGGAGCGTTATTGTGCTTTAATTCCGTTTTGCGTATACTCTGTTGCTCCCAAAAACGCTTTATTTAGTTGTACGGTTTTCAAACGCTGGATACGTTATGTGGCCTTCCAAGCGTAAACAGATGTCTTCCATTAGTTAAACCGATTTTTTAGATGCGTTAATCATGAATCTCAGCCGTACTGTTAAATATTATCGAAAAGAATCAACGATACCAAATAGATCCATTTAAGACTGTTTTTTGAAGAGGGGCGCGCAGAGGGAAGGAGAAATAATTTGTTTCAACATGCTTAGTATACTTGCATTTATGTGGACGATCATAGCGTTGATATGGGTACCAAAATGTAAAATTCCATTGAATAATTATTGAATGAACTGTCTTAATATTTTTTTTAACTAACGAGAGAATTAAAATAATTGCTCTTATAATTGGAATGAAGTCTCCATGTCTCAACTGGTAAAATTCCGATGTCTATGCCACAAGTTGCGGTTCTGCTCATACATATATTCCTAAGAACTTTTTTCCTTATATATATATATATATATATATATATATATATATATATATATATAAGGTTTAAGCAAGAGAACAGAAAGATCCTGCTTTTCTCAGGTAGGGATTTAACAAAGATGAACATGTGATCAAAGTGAAGGGAATAATAGCTATTTTACTATATTATGTAGCAAAGTGTTTTAGGGAAAATGCATGGCGGCAATAAGTCGCCGATTTCGCGACAGTATTGCGCGTGGAAACGATTAAAATATTCTTTTTTGTAATAAATATGCCAAAACGAGGAGATTTAATGTACTTGCCTCCAGCGCGGGGAAATAGAACGAAACTGGAGTTTGAGAAAAGTGATTTTGGAATACATTAAGATTTTAAAATATAGAATATTAGAATTAGAAATATATAATATTAAATATATATATTAGAAATATATAATTTTAGAATCAAATTTGCAAATTTTGTAAAAACCTTAATTTTATTCATAATATAAGCATAATGTAAATCTAAATAATATATATGAATACTAATAAATGAGCATACAGTATAATCACATTATGACTTGAAATAATATAAAGCATATATAAAATTGTTCATAGAATTAAACCTAATAAAAAAACTGAAAAGGCAAACCTAGTTTGAGAAAATTTCGACAGTTAAAGTGGACAGCAAAATTTGGACTTGCTCGTCATGTTAAAATCGCATTTTATAGAGGGCAAAATATATATGTGTACACTAGCCGTTTCGCCAATTATCTTGATCGCCCTGAATATATTTCATTTGAACCTCTTATGCATAATTTTTTGCAGATTGTCAACAAAGGACTCCCTCATTTTAAAATTAAATAACTCGGCAACGGAGATCGATAGAAGGAGCAGAAACCAGTGATATGTAGTCTGAAAGCCAACCGTAAAATCTGATGCAAAAGTTTCAAAATTGATTTATAAATGTTGCCGACAGGTGGCGCTGTACGTTGTAATCGCGGTTCAGATTTCGAGGAAGAAAGCTATAAACTCATTTTGCAGTAATCGTTGCAATCACATCACAATCATTCCAAAATAGGCATTTTCGTGCTTGCCAGGACAGTTTATGAACCTAACTATCGAACCTGAATAACTATTACCACAACCTGCAGCGGCACCTGTCGGCTGGCATTCCTGTAATTTTGAAACTTTACATTAATTTGACTCCTTCTCTTATCATGGACTCGTTCTTCTATCGATCTCCATTAGTACAAAATGAGGGAATCGCATTGAACACCCTAATATATTCATGGTTTCATAGCACTGACTGCAGATGCCGACCGTAGCCAGCCTGCAACTGTGTATATCGGTGGGCTGGTATAAAAGGGTTAGAAAGGAGTTGGGCAATCATTCTTAATGTATCCCTTGGTAAGAGATAGAGATGAAAGACACGCATTCATATTTGACAGTGATGGAGGCTGCTGTTTGCTTGTTGTGCTCACCGAAAAGACACACGCATTTCTTCTAATGACATTGAATGATATTTTGAAATAATTTTAAGAAGCCCCGCTTTTTTATTTTTTTTTAAATATCAAATTCTGCAATGATTAGAATGAAGATATTGAATTGTAAGAATACCATAGATACATTTGAATTTATAAGAAATTAGTTTATTAAAGTTAACCTTAACGAGCATTTTATAATCAAGAAAAAAACATCACCTTAAACTTAAGGGATACGTTGTGTTTCATTTAAGCAAAAGTTACTCCAGGAAAAAAAGATGTTTAAAATATTTGACGCATGAGGTGCATGATTTTTTGGCTAATTGAGCCAGTTGAATGATTCATGATGAAAAGAAAATTGGAAATTGGCAAGTCATTGGCAATTTCTAATGCATGATCCTGAGTGCCAGGGCGCAAATTTAGTACACTTGTGTTTTGTAGGGTCAATTCATATTTCCATTACTTAATTAGAGATTAATCCGATTAATTTACTTAAATATTGACTATAATAAGCATGATGCTTTCTGGTAGAGAATTTGAGAAAAAAATTTATTTAAAGATTTCATCATATTTATACTTATGAATTTTAAATACGGACTAAAAAAGCAAAAATAAGTAAATAAATAAGGTTCTATTTTTTTAACAAACCAATAAAAGCGTTTTTAAAAAAAAAAAAAAAATTCTCTAAAATTAATGCTGCACATTTTTGGCTAATATAATGCAAGATGTTAATTTTTTTTTTTTGAAGATAAGCAATAATATTAATATGTAAGTGTATGTTATCGCTTCATTTCTTGAAACAAGGTTATGAATGAAGTTTGTGGACGAAGCCTTTGAGAACAAATGATTAAAACTTACTTAAGCTAAAGAACTTTCAAAACTAATATAAGAATTGAAAAATATTTAAAATTTCTGGAAGCAAACGTTGAAATTGGCCCAACGATTTAACTAAGCAGTCACTAAAGTGAGGATTTACTTAAGATTAGACTTAGCCGAATTTTACCTACCAGAAATAAATTTTGGCAAATAATATAAATTTATTCATTAAAAATACATTCCTTTAACAATTCAAATTATATTACCGTAAATATATGACAATTCAGCAGAATCAGACACATTAGAGCCCCTACTATGTCTGAGTTACATATATTTAAGGTTTTCTTTATGAAGATTTATTTTATCAAATAAATCAGAATAGTTCCCATTTTTAGGTAATTATGTATTTAAAGCATTAATTGAAATCACTTAATAGGAAAAAATTTATTCTTGGATCAACGATCTTGTAATATCATAAGATATATAGCTATCAATCAGATAAATCAAATGTTTTCAATATATTCATCAACATAACATGCTTAATTTACTTACATTTCTCTCTCCAGTTTCTGGTTTATATCTTTCCGTACAGCGAAAGTAATATAGACGTTAAAACATATATTTCTCTGTAAGAAAGACAATCACCAACCTGTTGCCCTTGTTTACACAATCCACCTCGACTGGTCAAATCAATCACCAACACGTTTTGACGGTAAAAGATGCATTGGTTATGGTCAATAACTACTTTCAAATACATGTTATTCCAAAATCTTCAAAGAAGATAAATACTAAATACATTTGCATAGAATATGTTCTTTTTTACACCCTCAGGTAGAGTAGGCATATTGTGTGAGTCAATTAGGGGACAATATTGAAGTTTCTTCTACACCTGTAGTGAAGAAAAGGAAAACGGGGCGGTGGAATCCATTTCTGAATCCATTAGTAATCAAACCTACGTATGCAACTACACTCCAGATTTGAGAGCCCTCAGGAGTCAAGGCTTAACAAAGTCATTTTAAATTGTGACAGACATTAAAACCACTCTCTTTTAAAAGCCTCTCTGTTTTAATCATTTTTTACCTAAGCTCCTAATGAATAAATAGTT
Organism: Araneus ventricosus; assembly: GCA_013235015.1. Classification (NCBI taxonomy): domain Eukaryota; kingdom Metazoa; phylum Arthropoda; class Arachnida; order Araneae; family Araneidae; genus Araneus; species Araneus ventricosus. The sequence continues at coordinate 9,734 of BGPR01037483.1, forward strand.
GTCCCTCTTATGAAACATCTAATTGCATCACTGCAAATCTGTAACATCACTTTTCTCTTTCCTCAAGCAAATACATTTGATTTCAACATTAAAATAGATCGACATTTTAGGTCCAGCAGCATGTTAACTGCATTAAAACATGCTGATATACAGAATTAAACATCTTTCGATATTTCCTAATATACTGTTCTTAAAGTCTTTATTTACAGATTTCAGTGTAAAATTGATGAAATAGAAAAAGAAAAGTGAACTCATAGATTTCAACGTTAGTTCTTTATTTTGTTTTAGAAATACACTGCAGAACCTACCAAAACGGGTGTAAAGGCCTACAACGGTCGGCGAGGAGACAACAAGTTAAATTTACGTTACACACTATGCCCTCAACAGGGGCAGTGAATTAAATAGATTGAGTTATAAAAAACACAGTTGTTCACCACAAATTAAGGGAGAAAAGATTAGTCTAAAATGCTTAGCAGTACTTGACTACAATGGAAACGCTCTCACTTAATATATAAAACCACAAGTTAAACAAAAAAATACCACATACATAAAGAGCATTTACATAAAATGCAGTCGGTGAAACAGAAACTCTTTCTACAATGGATGAAAAACACACCAATTAAATATTTGTTTTAAACAATGGAAAGTTTTAATTTCATTTTGTAAGTATACTTATAAAATATTTTTTAAAATCTATTACAATTTGAAAAACAACAACAAACAACAGTGATATAATAGTACAATGGGGTAAAAGTATTTTTTTATTGCTGAAATATTTTCGGAAAATATTACGGAAAAAATGCCAAAATTTCGTTGAATTTTTTAAGTAATTAAAATTTTTTAAATAAAATTTCAGAAAAAAAAAACGCTCCGAGGGGCAGGGTCGGCGCCAGCTGAGGCAAATATCTTTTCGTTTCAAGATATGTGGAGAGCTGAGGTATCAGGAATCCTGTAATTTAAATTCCCTCATAAAAGGTATTATATAGAAAACGGTCGAATACGTTGTTATATCGAATTTGACTATTGATTAATGGTTTAGTCAGTTTGCATAACCGTCCATTCGGCCGATGCTTTACATTTGACAGAATAACCGAAAAAAGGAGGTGCAAATTGAATCAGATGTCGCGTTTTGCAAAACTATTTTCAGTCGATCGGCTAAGAGATCAACAGTAGAATAAAATTTAGAATCTTTTGTTACTTCCATCGACTGTTTCGATCATTTGTCGATTTGAATCATTAGGAAAACTAAAGTATCTGTATTATTATACAAGGTGTGTGGCGACCCTGCGGTCCTCTCTCTAAACGGAAATTTTCGGATCATACATAATAAACCCAAAATAATCTCTATTAACTGCCATTCTACCTTAGAGAATAGGAGGGATGTTATTTTTCTTGTGTGTATTGGCAGAAACATATGTGGTACAACGCTTTTTTTGCTCATGTTATCTGTGAACACGATAACCAGAGTAATTTTGATTAGAATTTAATCGGCGAGGGATATGTTGTAAGAAATTGCGGTATGAATATATGATGAGGTGTGCAAAAACTTTAATGTCAATGTGAAACCTCTGACACCGTTTATGCTTGTTAAGACACTGATGACGACTGGGGTAAAAAAAATGCTTTATGTCGCTTTTTAAAGTCAAATACGATGAAGGAAAGAATAAATACCATATCCCTGATGCCGTTTACACGAGCTAGTACACTAATGATGATAGGGAGGGGGCGAAAACATCTTAATATGATTCAGCCGCCCCTTCCCCTCGCTATGCCACTAACTGAAACATATGTTGTAAGGAATAAAATATAATAAAGGTGCATCTGCAACAACCAATATGACTCCCTGGCAACGGTAATGAGACTCATGTTTCATATGTTTAGCTCACTAATGTCGAAGTCCTATTTTTCAATTATATTTTATGTACTAATATTACATTTCCTGAAATCAACTGGAAAATTATTTAAAAAATCTGGCCTGAAAAAATTTATGTTTTAGGGCCCTTCTAAGCGTAGCGTTCCCGTTTGGTTGCTTAATGTAAAATGAAAAAGTTTAATTTGTGTAAATTCAAAAAAAAAAAAAAAATACAGAAACGAACTTGCCCTTTTCTTCTCCCCGTTGCAAAAAATTGGTTTCGAGCTAGGCTTGAACATATAAAGGCTACATTAGTAATCGAAAGCTTAATATGTGCTGACATTTATTGAATAAAGAAGAAACAAATACTTGAAATTCCTTTTTTTCTAAACTTTGCGACAAAAAATTAATTCCAGCGAGTTTATGATACATTTTGGAAGCGTCTCTAGAAAGAGACGCTGGTATAAGTGGGTTAATTTCAATGTTCTTTCTAGTTATCTATTGATTTGAACTGCAGTGATTCCTAGAACATACTTCCGACATCATCGTTTTAAAATTATTTATATAATAAGGAAGCCGAGTTCGTGAATACTCTGCATTGTGTGGTCTGCAATAAACTGTATATTGCTTCTATTAATTCGTGATTTTCTCTTTTCTACTTTCCTACATAGGACCTGGATCAAGAAAGAGTCATTTTTGAAACAATTAGTCCTCTATCTGCCCGTATATCCATTTGTATATGAGTGCGAAGGATAACTCAAATGCGAAAGGATCTAGACGCATGAAATTTATCATGAAAATCCTTCAAGACCTGGACCAGCAAGTACAAACTTGAAATTTCACTGGAAAATCTAATTATCTCCATATAAACAAGAATAGATCAGGAAAAATATGGTACTCAGGAATAAATTGGGGACAAAACAACATAAGAAGAGCCTCAGTAATAAAATATTTCGGAATATTAATCGATGATAAGCTTAACTTCGCGGCACACCTATCAGCAATAAAGAACAAGTCCTTAGTCCTTCACCAAGGGCTCAAGAAAGTAGCCGGAACAAGTTGGTGACTCAGTGAAATCATCAGTAGACAGCTGTATCCTAACGGTTGTGGAAAAGGTCATTCTCTATGCCTCAGCAGCATGGGCCCACAGCATGAGTGCCAGGCAACAGAAACTCCTGTCTTCTATCCAAAGAAAGATTTTACTCAACATCACAGTGGCCAAAACAACCCCAACGGCGGCTCTCCAAGTCATAGAAGGTCTAATGTCCCTTCACACTAAAGCCAAAATGCAATCAAGACTGGCAAGTTTAGTCCGCCTGGGTAGAAATTGCGATTAGGAAGGTATACATTTCGACCATGAAAGCTATGAACAGCCATTCCGATCAACCATAATAAACTCCGTACTTTTTAATCTGGAAGATAAAATCTCACAAATAGGGCAAGGCCCTTCCAACAATGTATACACAGATGGCTCAAAGATAAACGATCAAGCGGGCAGTGCTTTCTGTGCCATTGCAAACGAAGCCGTCACTAAAACCTGTAAGGCCAAGTTCAGCCCAGACAATACTGTGTTCCAAGCAGAAATGCTAGTCCTCAAAGCAGTCATTTAGTGGGCCAACACTGCAAACGAAGAAGTCAATATCTGGAGCGAAAATGAGTCTAGCCTCCAAGCTCTTAAATCCCTGACTCAAAATTTGAGTGAAGCACCTTTTTGCTTATCTGTAAAAGCAGAGACGATAATTTCAACTGTCATTTTTTAAGTGCAAGAAAGTTTTGAGTCTTACGATTTCCAGGATTGAATTAAATTTTGAAAACATTTCATTTATGATTTCTGAAATATGCTGAGCTTCATTTTCCTACTTATAAATACGTTTTCGAGATATCTTAAATGAAGGCGACGTACCAAGGAGACAACAGGTTTGCTTTCATCATTAATTTGTATCGAGCTGAGGCAAGTATTATTTTTATATGCCTTAAAAGGCAAACAGCTACGTTTCATTTTATATGCGAACATTTGTTTGTCGAATTCAAAAACATGTTGTCACAACTAAATAGCAAGAAGGATGGAAAGTGCAATGTCCTTTATCATGGCGAGAAAGTCAGTGGCGCCTTAATCAAGTCATTCTTAAAATTCTGTCAAAACAATTAATAAAAACTTCAGTTCAATGCAGACCTTTTAGCTTGTTTCCTTGTGAGAGAAGAAATAATTAGAAGAGATCATATGAGAAGTAAAACAGCGAAATACAATAATAGCTTTTCTCCTGTGTTCCAAGATTTTTTATTTTACTTTTTGTATTGATCTGAATTTTAAAAGGTAAATTTTGTCGTATTCAAAATGCTGCAATTAAATGAAATCTCCCACAACATTCAATCCTAACACAATGCAATTATTTTTCCTCGTGTTATTTTACTTGCAGAGACATTTTGTTTCCCAAATTTCTAATGTGTTTGGACTTTTTAAAGATTTGTATCCTTTTTTCATGACTGAGTGACAAGCCTTTACTATTTTTGAGCAATTGAGAGTCTATTGTTATTTGTTTACTTAAAAAAACCTTTAAATTCCAAAAAAAAATATCTTATATTCCTATGGAAAAGATAAAAAGAGATTTTCTACTTTAAAAATAAATGAAGGGGCAACATAATGGTAACCGTAAACCTTGTTACCCCTTCCCTGCCTAAGCATCCAGGGACCTAGAATGACAGCAGCAACAATAGATCGAATACTGAAGACGGAATCGTAGTAGCCATCACCGGCAACTTCCCGTCGCCTCCCGTGGGAAGTTCGTACCCTCACTGGAGGAGATAGCGCTGCGCTAAATTAACGCACGCGCCCTGCGTAAATGGAGGTAAACGACGGATCTTCCCTGCAATCGGGTCTTGAACTTGCAACCCACCATACTCCAAAAGGTCAACGGAGACAAAATAAAATGATACATTTAAGAGGTTAAATCGGTTGAAGTCAAACGACCTCTCGCTGGAATTGTGTGGAAATTTGAAAAGGAAAAGTTTGCATTGGCTCGAATATCGTCATTTTAATGATTACGTTCCGAAATTAGACGTAAATAGAATAAACTCCGTAAACTTCAAAATGGGGATATAATTTAACTACACTAAGCAAAAGAATTTGTGAATTAAATGGAACTGAACAATAATTTTGCGCACCAGCATCTTATTTAAACTAACTTAAAGCTTAAGGTTACGAGGTAATGATAAAACACCTAAGTGTTGTGGTGACGATTAACCATGACGAGTGGAGCCATCTTCATATTAGTCAACACACCACTACGATGGTACTACACGTATCACGGAAACATTTATCAGAATGATGTCGAGATACGAATCGTAAAAATCAGACAATGTTATCTGCATGTCACGTTCAAATTTTGTTGGTAATTCTTATTGCAAAAAAAATAAACATTTCCGCAAAGGAAATGAAGTTTTTGAGTATTTCGCACCGAAAATAGTTTAGTTTGCAGCAATAACTTTTGTTTGTGCTTTAGGTTGTGGTTGTTTATCATATGTTTATCG
>BGPR01037484.1:0-15113 GCA_013235015.1 Araneus ventricosus
TGACAAAAGAAACGAGTTTAAATTCAATGTCAATAGATATATTTTTAGAACTCAAATATCTCTTCTAAAATCTACAGAAACACTATCATTAATCAACTCATAAGAATTAAGAAAACATGCAGCGATAAAAATTCAATCAAGAAACAAATTCAGCACCTTATAAATAACCTTAATAGTAATGAAATTCCTACATCCTTCTACGAACCTTTAATTAATGGCTTTAAGATGTAAGTAAAGGATTGCATATTAGAGCTATGCTGGCGCAGTTCTAATACTGTGGTAGGGTCTCTCAAGCCAGACAGGTCTAATGTGATTACCTCGAAAACGCATCTTTCAGTCGTTTATTAATGGATTTCAAATTCAAATATTATTTAACACTTACCGTTTCCACCTTAATTTTTAATTATACTCGTTTCCTTTTTTATCACCATTCCTTAATTTTTAAATAAACCTTAATGTTTTAATACACCTTAATTTTAAATACACTCCTTTCCATTTTTATCATCATTCCTTAATTTTTAAATACACCTTAATTTTTAAATACACTCCTTTCCTTTTTTATCATCATTCCTTAATTTTTAAATGCACCTTAATTTTTATATACACTCTTTTCCTTTTTCATCATATCTTTAATCTTCATCGTCTTCTCAATGTAGATCGCTTTCATCTTTGTTTCCATCGATTTCATAATCTTCATCGAAACTCCCCCAACCTTAGAAGTTTGGCGCAAAAGAAAGTAATTTGATATTTTGTAAAAATCCGGACCCTACATGACGCGTTAGGTTCATTCCTTTATCACGTCTCCCGTTGGCTGCATCTCCCAGTTTTTGGTTCGTAAAATTATTTCTAATATTTGGTATTTCATTCAAATTCTTGGTTTATCATAATGTTCGGGGTAAAGGACAGTGTTTTTAGCTTTATGCCAGCACTGTTCGCAGAAAATATTATGATTTCACTAATATTTTAGCGGTTCGTATAGATTTTACTTACCCTGATGAGCATCTATACGCTTTTACCGATTAACTACAGTCTCTCCATTTTATTTCAACATTTATTGATTTTCATGACGTTGATATATTTTCCACAAATCTTCTTGAATTGCAGCATTATTGCGCATTCGTTGCGTTTGTGTTATATATTTCTATATTTTTTTTTATCTCCCCCTTTTATATATATATTCCCCTTTTGTTTATTTTCTCTCTATAAGAACTCTCGGCTTTTTCTCACCGCAGATTTTTTTCTTGACATTTTGTTTTATGAATGTTTATGTTGTATATGTTGGTTTTACAATTATGCTATGCTTGTTTCTTATTTTCTATATATATATATATATATGTGATATTTTAATTTTTTAACTTTCCTAAATAATCTTAACGATACCTCATTTCAAATACTTCTACTTTCAACATAATTAACGCACTATAACTTTCTTTTCTAATCACGGGTTCTAAAGGGGAAAATACCTCTTCTGGGTACTTAAGCGTTCTGCGCATTATTTTCTGCCCTTTTTCACGCTGGCATGTAAGCTCTCAACAACAACGCGCCGCTCGGGCGTAAATTTCTGAATTCTGGTCATGGAGCTGCAAACAAATTAAATGCTTTAATTATGAAGAAATAATGCCTGATGCCTAAATAAAAGAAGATTTGGACAAATGTCGTCTCTTCCCTGATGAAAGTGGACTGCCTTTCACCTTTTTTAAAGTCTGATCTTACAACAGTCAACAGGATGTAATCTGTGGGGAAACCCCGTAGTTCAAAGTTTCCTACTGCTGAAAAGAACTCAATGAAACGAATTTAACTCTACTTAGAAAAATAAATAAAGCATAAAAAAAATTAACAACAACTCCCTCCATTCTGAAGCCTCTGGAGATCTGTTTTGTCCTCCAGACTGCTATAACAGCTTGATAGTGAGTTGTGTTAATAATAAACAAAAAGAGCTTTCTCAGGAGATTTTGCGATGTGGATTAGCACAGAGTTTGACCATCAGAACCAAAAGTGCTCATCTCTGCAGGCTATAATGTCCCATCGTGTCTTTCTTCCTAAACAGAAAATTCTTCACTTTATATAAAAAAAAAAAATTAAGTCATAATTTTTAATTGCCATACTACCATCACGACACTTACCAACTTATAAATTTCCTGATTTCTGAAAAAGAAAAAAATAAAACAATTTATATTTTAGAATTATATATCAATGTTTTTTATTTGGTTACATTTACAGTTTTTACATGTACCAAGCTTCAAGAACTTTATCCAAGAATTATAAGAATTTACTTTAGTTTTCATATTTCTATTTTTATGAAGTACATTTGAAATTATTTTTGTATCTTTTTGCATATTCATTATTAATATTATTACTTCCTGGCCATGGATTTAATATTCTCCTAATATTTTAAACGTTTAATCTTAATATAATATTGAGTACTCTATAACTTATTTGATTTTGCTTATCTTCGAAATGGAATAAAATGTTTTAGACATTTAACGACAGCAATCTTCTTCAACTACCTCTACACTTCACTTAACGGAACAACGTTACATATATATATATACAGTATACCGGCTAAAGTCCGTTGTCACCCCAATAATTTCTGAACGGCAAGAGCTGTGGTCATAAAAGTGGGATCTAAGTATAGTAAAGTTACCATGTGCAACGCAAGGAAACCGCTTACAGCGCCACCTGAATTCGGAGTTAGCGTTCTTATCTCAAAAACGGTACGAAATACGGGGAAAAAGTCAACTACAAAGTTGTTCAGCACAAAAATGATACAAGTGAAAAGCACAAAACGCACATTTGTTTGATCGCGTTGAACAGAACTGCACTTGCCGGAAATGAGGCTCATCTATCTATCATGCTCAAAATGGTGTCCTTCAGCAACAATATACATCTGGACACGGGACTGAACTTCCCGCTGCACATTGTACAGCATAGCAGGTGACACGCTGGCACAAGCATCCATAATACGGTTTCGAAGTTCCTGCAATGTTGGTGGAGGGGTTGCATACACTCGCTGTTCGATGTATCCCCACAGAAAAAAGTCCAATGGGTTCAGATCAGTGAACGTGGATTCCATTCTACGCAACCACCATACCCGATGACTTGTTGCTGGAATGTGTCCCGAATGTACTGTTGGACACTTGATACCTTGTGCGGAGGGGCCTTGTCGCGTTGGAACCATACATTCCGGAGGTCACTCAACGGAAAATCCAATAGAAAATCGGCTATTAAGTCCTTCCTTTTCTCTTTTCTTCCGCGTTATGTCGCGTTACAATTTTGGGAGTTGCGAACCAAACAAATATGCATTGGACGCCTTCTATTTTTAACATTACTGTGCGGAAGGTGTCTTCTCTTACTAAATAGATGATGCTGAACAACTTTGTAATTGACTTTTTTCCCGTATATCTTACCGTTTTAGAGATAAGGACGCTAACTCCGAATTTTGCCTTCCAGGTGGCTCTGTAATCTTTTTTCTTGCGTAGCGCATGGCAACTTTACTATACCTAGACCCCACTTTTATGACTATATTTCTTGTCGTTCAGTAATTATTGGGGTGACAACAGACTTCAGCGGGCACACTGTGTATATATATATATATATATATATATATATGTAGAAATGTTTACTAGTCCCTCTATTTTTCTAAAAGGTTTCTCTTCCCCCCGTATGTAACTAATTTGTATATAAAGTGGAAATTCACAAGAAAAGATGACTAGAAACTCGTGGTGCTCTAAATTATCGTATTAGTCTTATCGTTATTCCTCTCGTTATTAGTCGTATCTTATATTATCGTTACCAGAAAATTTATTTTCACTAGTAGACAAGAAAAAGAGAGCTTCTACCTACCAAAGGGCAGGGCCGGTCCTTAGCCGATCGGACCGATTGCTCCAAATAGGGTCCGCTTCTGAGGGGCTCCGCACCAAAGTGTAAGGAAGAATGTTCTCTAAATTATTCAAATTAAATCAAGTATCGTTTTGATTTAAGATCATTACCCTTAGGAATCTTTTATGTTTTTAAATTCCGTTGGAAACCAATTTTCTCTCATTTTTCCTTACAGCTGACTTACACTGTTTTAGAAGTCAACAGTCATGGCCAACTTTCCCTAATGTAATAAAAAAATAAAAATAAAATTGCAGGTTAAAAATTATTGCTTTACTCATAAAGTATGCCACTTTTACATGGGGAGAAAGGCGCGTGGCACTGACATCCACCCTCCAGCCCTATAGCAAGGGAATGACATTGTTTTGTAGAGCGAACTGTGTATTTTAGTTTCCTTTCTTTAAACAGGGGCATCTTACACCAAGCTTACTAAACCGCGACAGCATTTTACTGTCCCAAGATATTAACAGTTTTTGCAAACAGTCAGCTTCTGAGACTCTCGTTAAGTGTACACAAATGTAGATTTGTTTTTTAAAATTAAGAATACAATTATTCTCAGTTAACCTATTTCTTTATTTTTTTTCTTTTAGATTATTTAAAGAGAAATCGTCAATACTGCGTTTTCTCAACATCTTTAGAATTGAACAATATTGACAATAATTTAAGAGAAGAATTAAATAGAAATAAAAGAAATGAAATAACAGTTTAAATTTGGATGTTTACCTTTGGCTTTGTTTACATATTCTATTTAAATTTTTAAATCTAAGAAAATATTTATAACTTATTCCAAAATTGTTTTTCATAGTAAGAGAGGAATTTATAATTATTTAAATTCTCCTGGAATTAAATTCATCAAAATACACATAATAGAAATCTGGAGAGATATGAAATATTTTTTAAACAGTGTAATTTTGTATATTAACTCTAATCACAGTATTTATTGCGAAAAATATTTAATTTTTGCAAAAATTTTAATAATTGCATATAAAAACCATTAGGGTGATATTTGTTATACAACAGGGGAACAAAAAAATTAATTCAGTGCAAAGGAGTTTCTACAGAGTTATTAACAGTTAACTCGTATGTTTTAATTATGCGGTTTCTAACATTTATTATAGGCAGATGAATAATTCTTAAAAACTGAACATTTTAACTTTTTTTCTCTTTTGTACTGAATGAGGTATTTATTCTCTTCCCAATTTAAATGTAAAATTTGTCTTTTTTACCGATTTTTTAATTCAGAAAGAAATTAGATGAACTACACATATACATTTAGCAATGAAGCATCTTCCTTCATGAGACTCTGTAGTATTAGCCTCTTAAAATATGCCTAGTTGTTAGACGTTAAAATTACATTATTAAAATCGTAAATTGTTTCAGGAATTTTATGAACTGTTATAGTCTTAAAATCGCTGAGTGTGAATGGTGTATGAAATGAATGGATGCGGAGTGGTTGAATGAATGAGGCACGCAAGGTGATATGCTGGCTAGTAGTATTATTCCCTTTTAGCATACTTCATCCACCAGGTACTAAAATACTAAATTAAGTTCCAACAAGGAGTAAACTAAATTAAAATTCCTGTCAGGAGTCGAAGATTGGAGCCCCAGAGGCCGTGCACTTCGCCGACCACCGCATCACTGTCTCTTCAATCGTTGACCTGAACAATAATTTATTCATTAAATAAAAGTTTGGGAACTTTTAATTCTTTTTTCTCTATTAAGAATGTACATTCCTCGCGCTAATAGGCAAATACAGTATAAGATGTCATTATTATTATAATGGAACTCGGAGAATTAGAAAGTTTTTAATTCTAACACGTCGTCCCTAGATTTTCTTTTTAACAAAATGTTAAAATATCGTATATAATTCGAATTTTTTTTCTTTGCTTAATTCAAAGTCAAGACTGAAAATGGTAATTTTTCTTTATATTTCTGAATTCTTTCTCTTAGTCAAAAAGTCCATACTTTGTGTCCTTAGAGGTCAAGAATAAATAACTCTTTTTAGGGTTCTTAATTAACCATTCTTCAATGTTTCCCATCAAAAAAGTAATAAAAAAGTCCTCATATTTTGAATTTTTCTAAAAATAAGCATTATGTAACTATGTTTATTAAAATTATTAAAATTTTTAATAATTAAAATTATTAATTTATTTATTAAAATTTCATACAGCTTATTTATTTATTATGAATTATTTCTTAAAATTTAAATATGTCAGAATAATCCAAAATTGTTTCCAATCGAGTCCTGTATCTCTTAAGGCCGTCCCTGCCAAAGAGAAAACTATTACAGATATGGTTTAGTTGAAAAACACCGCCCATAAAAAGTTTAATGTCAACGCAAGGAAAATATTTAGTACAGTATAGAATCTAACAGAATTGTCTGCAAATATTTCAATTATTTAAGAAATTCTTGATAGGTATGTTTATTTATACTGCATATGTAACAATTTTATTTTATGCAGAATTAATGTTCTCCAAATTAGTATCGCTGTTAGATGCAAATTTTGTCAAAGAAAGTAATATAAGTGGTTTCAAATCGACCCAGGGTCGGATTACGCCCTGCAGGGGCCCTTAGACAATGCAACTTTTGAGGCACCTCGTCGCCTTACCAACATCCAAAACCGGCTATTTTCGTTGATTTTGGTTTATTCTCTGTATAAGAAGTTTTAAGTAGCAAATTTTGGAAACATAAAAAAAAGCATTTAGTTGCGAGCCACTTTCAAGAGGGTTGGTTTCAGTACCTCCAGTTAAAAAAAATTAAAATTTTAAAATTATTTTTTAAAAATAGTGAAAAAATATTAAAAAACTTTTTCTACAAAACTAATACTATATAGGATCGGAGATTTTTTTAAAATAATAAAGCAACATATTTTTAAGAATTGTAAAACAATCTCAGAATATATTATTCCAAAATTCAAACGATTTTTGATGCTAATTTGAATAAAATCGAATGCAAAGTCTCTGATGAAAGTGAAAAATTTTTAATTACTAATAAACAATACTGCTAAAAAAAAATCCTGAGAACTCGGGGCCCCCTAAAGTTGCTAGGCCCAGAGGCAGTTGCCTACGTTACTTGTTTAATAATCCGGGCCTGAAAGGGCCTCAATAGGATTGATTAGAATATATTTTTTTCGTTCGGAGCTTCTTGTATGCAGATAATTTTACTGGTTTCTCTATCTTCTTGTGGTTAGAAGGAAAGGAGGGGGGAGGAAAGCTGATCCTGCCGTTCTCTGACATGAAGAGGGAGAAGGAAGGGGGTGGGCTATCAAGAGGGGGCAAGCTGCCTCCGAAATCACAGCCACAAAGAAAAAAGTAGTGCCTACTCCGCCGGTGATCTAGCTAAGGCTATGATCCGACTTGTCTATCTAACACTCTAAGCCACACCCCTTCACCCCCACCATAAGAGGGCGCTTTCTTCGATTTCCAAAAAAAGCTACACTGCATGGGAGCCTTAAGGCCCCTCTTTAAACTATCATTCAGCATATATTTCATAATATATTTACAATCTTAGAGGACATATTAATTTTACAAAATTTACAGGAAAAAATGGTGAAATAGAAAAAAACAAAAGAACATCCTTACAGGCCTTACCTTTCTCCTTTCAACAATGGACGAGAAACACTCAAATAAATATTTGTTTTAACAATAGTAAAACAGTTTTTAAATTTCATTAAAACAATAAAAATATTGTTATTAAATTATGCCCTGGTACTAATAGCAGAAAGTGGAGAAAAAAATGTTACGGCAGCTTAATTAATATCATTGAATTTTTTTTTTTTTTAAATTTCCAGATGGTGTAGAAATCATTTTGTGCTGCAATATTTTCGGAAGCAATGAAAGAAAAACATAAAATCTTGTAATTCTTAATTAATTAATAGTTTTTAAAATGACTCGAGATGCGTGCACGCCACCCTCAAAGGTGTTTGTGCAAATTTCATGGTCTAGGTCCAGCGGTCTGCCCTGTAGAGTGCCAACAGATCCACATTCTCAACTATTAGTAGTAGATATTGTAACACATTCTCAGATGAAATTAAAATTGTTTCAACTTTTTCCTATTATATTTACATTGTTTACTTGCGGTAACTAACGAAACGCAAGCTAACATTGTTGTATCATAATTGTTCCCCAATTTCATTTCGCTTCAGTTTTGCCTGAACAAATGTCTTTTCTTTTTTTTTTTTTTTTGCGGAACAATGTGCAAAACCAATTAACAGTTCAAGTGGACGGCGTCAGCTCACCTTCAAATAGTTGTATAGGAAACCTTTTTGTTGTGATTAATTCATAACTTGGGAGGGATAAGACCTATTTACTGTAATATATTGTTCGATATCATGATGATGTTATTTCGATATCTTGAATGTCGTACAATATCGTGAAGGTATCACCCAACATCAATATGTGTTCAATGAAATGGGTTAAAAGCGTAGATATTCACGAAAGGAAATCTCGTAGGGTTGGTTGGGAGGGCGTTTGAATATTTTCCGTTAGCGCGGTAGTAGGTACTTTTCCGTTATAAATAAAAATTATAAAAAAGAAAAATTGATTTAATTATTTTATTTATTAGAAAATTAGAATTAGTCTTTGTTTATTTTACTTACTATTTAATTAATTATTATTTTCACTAATTATGTAATTAGTCTTAATTATTCTTATTTTTATTTATTTTGTAATTATTATTAATTATTTATTATACTTATTATTATTATTTAATTATTGTATTTATCATTTATTTTATTAAAATAATTATTTGTAAAAAATTTAAATTAATTTCAATTTAAAAGATTTAGGTCTTCTAAAATTTAGGAAGAGTCAGTCAGGGGCTTGATTTCTGATCATGTCGGGAAAAAGTTCTGACTTTCATGGTTTCAATTTCAAGGCCAGGTCTGATTTCTGATCATTTTCAGTCATCTGACTATGTCAAAAAAAGCGCTGGACCTTGGTGACGCGTTTGACGGCGGGTGGTACCAGCAACGTGCTAAGGTGGCGACGACTGATTTCATGCTAATGGACTGGAGAGAGCGATAGCAGAGAGTGATAAGTGGAACGCGCCAAGGTATGTTTTTCACCTTGGCGGGTTAGTAGCACCTCTCTAAATCTTTACTGCGGCACAGAGTTGTACTGGTGCCGTGCTAACAATGAAATATCGGCGTATATGCGGGATTTTTTTAAGGCTGGGAGGGACTGGGGCCTGTAGTATATTATGTTTCAGGGACGCGTAGGGAGGATGGGACCCTTTTAGCACCTGCAAGATATTTTTGTTTATCTCCATAATGCTGTTCGATATCACAAGATCGGAGAAAATCCTTGAAGAAATCGCAGAATATCTTTCCTAATAGAGGTGGGGCCTTATATAAGGATATTCAAGAATCCTAATAGTATTGAAGTGTGGAATGATTTAATGTACAGAGTGGCACCTCGGGGAATCGAACTAAATGGGGCTGATCTCTGTTCAAATTCAGAAAATTCACTGTCTTAGACTCGATATCTATATATATGTATAAAAATAATAGTTTGTATGTGGTGTGTATATCTTTTATACAAATCCACAGTTTTTATCGATCACGGATGAAATTTGCACACATATGACTAAGACCAGAGGAAGGTCAATAAAAATTTTAGCAGCAGCGTCTCTTTCTTTTGATTTTCGTTCGTCCCACTCACGTGTTGTCTTCTGAAAGTTTTCGAGAAAAGAAATTGGAAACATATAGTCAAGGCTGTGTCTGAGAAAAAATTGATTACAGAAGCTTACTGCTTCACTTGCTTCAGTTGAATACATACTGATTCTAGAATTCAATATATTAATATTAGTGAAATTTGTATCTAGAAATTCTTTGGTTAAAATTTTTTTTCATCTCTAATTATATTTTTTAACGACATTTGTTTTTTTTCTGCACCAAAAAAAAAAATCACCTCTCTTCTTGTAGAACTAACTTTTGGGATAATAAATGTCATCTATGAGAGGAAGAGCCAGTTTAGGGAGTGCTTGTCGACTGTATTTGCTTGAGTGTAGGAGGTGTGGACACTAGAATTGGCTCTTTTTTTAACTATCAGCAACAAACCAATGGTTTATTTCTCTCTCTCTCTCTCTTTTTATTAATGGTAATTATTTCCACATATCTTTTGCTTTCATCATTTGTAATCAACACTATGCCAATGAAAAATCTGTTTTATCAAGTACTTGAACAAAATTACCATTATCTGTTTTTTTATCGTATTATTGTTAAAATAAATGTTTGCTTTATCAGTATTCATATGAATTAGGCGTCTCGCCTTATAAAGTAATTCAAACGCGTTTTAATGATACCAAACTGGCCTTATAGCAGGAGACATCAATCAGTAAAATAGCCTCAACTCAGAAACTTAATAAGAAATAAAACATACACACGATTCCAATCTGAATTTTGGTTTCGAATTGGGGCAACCACAGGATATTAAGGATATTCCTGATTACTAAATTCTATCTCTAAATAGTGATAATACGAGCTTGTGTTTGCATCTCAGATGTTGTTTAGTGCTAATTTTCTTTTATTATGGGAGGTGACGGAATGTACATTACATCTAGTTCAGTCAAAGAGCGAACAAAAAAAATTCCTGCATTTCCTCAGGTAGGGTTAACAGATGAACGTGATCAAAGTGAAGGGAATATTGGCTGTTTTTTTTAATAAATTACGTAAGCGTTTTAGGGAAAACTCTGGGGCCAAGGAGATGCCGTCATGATTTTCTGTGACCACGTGAAAGCGATTAAAATATTCTTTTTTAGTAATAAATATACCCAAACGGAGATTTAATATACCTTCATCGCGGGAAATAAAGTGAAACTGGAGTTTAAGAAAAGCGATTTTGGAATACTGATAATACAGTACTAAAGATTTTAAAATATATCATATTAGGAATTTAAAGTAAAACTAATTAGAGATTATTACATATATATATATCAAAAGATACAATTATAGTAAAATAATAATGTAGAGATATTAAATGTAATTAAAGATGTGAAATAACTAGCATACTTTTTTTGACTTAGGATTTATTTAATAGTATAGGTATTGAAGATTTGATAATACCTAGTAAATATATATACAGATTTTGATCACCAGAATATATTAACATTAATAGTTTTTAAAATCTTATTAATCTTGTTCTAAAAGAAAAGTATATCTTTTTTTTGATAAATAGGATTTTCCATCAAGTAAGAAGGATTACTAGGAACTTTAGCAATAGTTTTAGCAAATATTTACCTTCACTACTATGAAACATTTTACTAATTTATAGCCATAGTATATTATTCCGTTATATAAGATGATTTAATATTATTCAATAAAAAGAAATAGACCTTAAGCCACATATTGACTTCTATCCTGATTATTTAAAACTTATAAAAAGCTAATGATGAATTGGCTTTGGAATTTCTAGATCTGGATATAATGATTATAGATAACAAAATAGTAACAGATATCTTTGATAAAAGAAATGCATTTTAATTTTTCAAACTAATAAATTTCCTTTTGGGATAGTCTTAACATTTTCTTGTCTTCAAAGAACTTAGTAAAAAAATTATATAATGAAATAATTTATTAACAGACATTGATAATAGAATTAAGAACATAAAAAATTTCAATTCTTTGCAATAGATTATGGAATGCCAATAAGTTTTCTAAAAGAGTACATTATAGATAAAAAATATTTTGGGTCATTTAGGGCGAAAACATTCATATTGGTATATAATGGTTTATTTTTTTATTTCAACTGATTGTAGGTTAGTGTTCTTTTCATATTCTAACGCTTGTAATGTAATTTATTCAAATTTGATTATTGGAGTTATTGGTTTCAGATTTATAACATAGATGGAATGGGATTTTCAATTATGTAATTTTCCTTTTAATAAACATTTTTACCAACTTTCAAATATTATCTAAATAAATGAATTTTTTGTACATTTTTTTAAATAGTTTGAGATTTTTTAATACGGGTATCTTACTATTTCTTAATATCAAAAAAAATTAATTATATTATTTGGTCAATTATTCAGTTTCATAGTTTGGGAAATCTAGTACTGGCAATATCCCAGATAGCAATTTTAGTTTTGCAGCAAGCATGCCACAAATTTGTCATGACAAGGTGCAAGCTTGCCATGAATTCATCATGACAAGGTGGAAGCTTGCAGCAAGTTCAAGCAAGCTTCGAGTCACCATGAAACGGAACTTGCAGCAAGTTTGCCACAAACGTCGTGCAAACTTATTATTGCAAGTCTCTGTAAAACAGGTACACGAAGCTTGTACCGGGATAGAACTCGCTACCTACTGCTTAGTAATGAGCGTTGATACCACTCCGCTAAGCTTGACTACGAGGAAGATCGATTTCGCTAATACATCGTTCGATTCGATTCGTATACGATTTATTTTAAACTATTTTCTGGATTTCATTAATTTTTTGAGTTGAGGAATATGATTTGAAGTCAAAGAGAAAGCGATTTTCGCTAATAACTACGTTTTGCTAGTAGAATAAATTATGAAATTAGAGTTCAAAAGTAATTGCTAAAATGGGACAAAATGTCTAGTTATTATTTTTCAACAAACACTGACTGTTTTTTAGATTTATTTTTTGTTTATAAACATTAAAATTTCAACATTAAGAAAAGGTATAGTTTTTCTTTAGATTACGAATGCTATATTTAGTAAAATGGAAAATGTTTCAAAATTTTTTTATAAAAAAGTTATTTTCACAAATTATCATTGATTTATTGAATTAATAAAAGAAGGGCAGTCTGGAGATACTGTATTAAAATCGGATGTTTTTTTAAAACAGAGACAAAGATAATTATCTCTTTATTGTGCTATCTTTGCAGGAAGCTTGTTTTGAAAGCTTGCAGCAAGTTTGATTACAAAGAAAGGTGGCGCTATTTGTCACATCAGACTTACTACAAGCTCGGTCAAGTTGTACTTGTCCAAATTTTGCCATGACAAGAGTCAAAATCAAGGCACTTACCAAACTTACGTCACTATCTGGGATGTGATGTCAAACTAAGAATTGGCGGTATATATATTGAAAGTGTTGTATTCCTATATTTACTGTTTTTAGTGCAAATATATTGTTGTATTACATATTTTTTTTATCATAGTTCTATCCCATATAGTTATGTTTTATTGTTAGGGTTGGTGCTTAGTACTTTTCTTTCTACCCTGTTTGTTTTCAACAACTTTAGTAACAGGATGGTTTGTACAGCAAAATTAATAATTTAACCTGGCTAAAGCTTGTCCACAATAAGCTACTATATTAATTGTTGAAAACTCCATATACTTGGATTGACTTTTTAATACTTTTAATAACAATAGGTTTTTTACTTGTTGTTGACATATATATATCAATGTCATGAAATCAATAAATGTTGAAATAAAATTGAGAGACTGTAGTTAATCGGTAAAAAGCGTATAGATGCTCATCAGGAGTAAGTAAAATCTATACGAACCGCTAAAATATTAGTGAAATCTTAATATTTCTGCGAACTTGATGCACAGCATAAAGCTAAAACACTTATCCTTTACCCCAGACATTATGATAAACCAAAATTTGAATGAGTACAAATATTAGAAATAATTTTACGAACCAAAACTGAGAGATACATGCAGCCAACAGGAGACGTGATAAAGGAATGAACCTAACGCGTCATATGAGGTCCAGGATGTTTACAAAATATCAAATTACTTTCTTTTGCATAGGCTTCTAAGGTTGGGGAGTTTCGATGAAGAAATTTCGATCGAAATTAGGAATGATGATAAAAAAGGAAAGGAGTGTATTTAAAATTAAGGTGTATTAAAAAAAATTAAAGGTGTATTTAAAAATTAAAGATGATGATAAAAAAAAGAAACGGGGTGTAATTAAAAATTAAAAGGTGGAAGCAGTAAGTGCTAAATAATATTTGAATTTGAAATCCATTAATGAAGCATTGAAGATACGTTTTCGAGTAATCACATTAGACCTGGCTGGCAGAGACCCTACCACAGTATTAGGGAACTGCCAGCATAGCTCTAATATGCAATCCCTTTACTTACATCTTAAAGCCATTAATTAAAGGTTCGTAGAAGGAGGTAGAATTTCATTACTATTAAGGTTATTTATAAGGTGCTGAATTTGTTTCAATTGAATTTTTTATCGCTGCATGTTTTCTTATTCTTATGGTGATTAATGATAGTGTTTCTGTAGATTTTAGAAGAGATGTTTTGAGTTTACAAAAATATATCTATTGACATTGAATTTAAACTCATTTCTTTTGTCATAAATATCTATTTTAAAGTATTTTGACAATCAATAATTAAGTCAGAAAGAAAAAATAACTGGTTCTTATTAGCTATTGGTTTGTATTAATATAAGTTCATTTGGATACAGATTGTGTGGATTTGTATTGAAATCTTTTGTAGTTTAAAAATAATGGGGCCATCAATGAATCTAAAGACTGAATTCGAATTAATAGCGATATTCCGTTCAAAAAGTGTAGAAATAAATTGGCAAGAAAGAGATGAATAACTGGTCCTTGTAGGATGCCTTTAATTTGCTGAAAGATATTTTCCCCAGGTGAAATAAAGTTATTGTAAATACAGTAATTTATAAGATCTTTCCACAATGTTATTGGGATGTTTAGTAATTTTTTAGGTCGTAGAAATAATTCATTAAGACTTCTTTACCAATTTTATCTGACTGATGGGATGCTGTGAAGAGGTCTTAGAAAATCCATAGGTTTCTATTGTATCATTTTATTATTTTAAGAATTCGATAACTTTATTATTGTTTTTAATTATCAGGTAAATTTTCGTCTTCCAATAAACTTGAAGTTATGTTGAGATATTTCAGAGAAGATTTTTTCAAGTTTAAACATATAGGTGTTCGTACCACCAAATAGTAACCTCTAAATTTAATAGGCTGTTTATGGAACTTAGGAAAGATGACAATATACAGAAGGAGTTATTATTTACATTGTAACATCAATTTTTTGTTTTAAGGCTGAGATTTTTTTCTTATCGTGATGAGTATTAGATTTACACTGTTTATATGTTTCTGAGATTTTAGTTCCGTATCTAATAGTTCGAGATAAAATTTCTTGCATATTAATGTGTAGTTACTTGGCTACTTGTTGTCAATAGGGGTTATAATGAAATGTTGTTGCAGGTTTCGAATGCTTTCCTTTATACTTCAGGTGTGGTTTCATTTCTTGAATTGATTTGTCTCAATTGCTTTTTTTGCTT